>ONZH01013357.1:0-22766 GCA_900303285.1 Rhinella marina
AGCAGCTGGTGGTATCTGTCATAATACCCGTTATATTCTCTGCCCTTGACCTCAGAGGAGAAACATACGATACCGACACAGTCCGGAGATATTGTCCCAGACATCAGCCATGTACAGAATACAGGTGAGATACATTCATGTTCCCTGATCCAGAATGACAAGACCCCTCATTTATATTTCTGGTGTCTTGGAGTGTCCGACGTTCTCATGAGGACCTGCCTCGCAGGCGCGGTCCCAGGGAAGTTGTGAAGTGGAGACAATGATGGTGTTGTACCTCACAGTGGCTATTTCCTGCTCCAGTGCTGTCCTGGGCCGCGTGCAGTGAACGGAGGTGGACCTTATTTTCGGGAACACCCTGGACTTTTGGTGGCCAGGCCTTAATATTAGGGGAGCAGTGGGGTGCAGGACAGGAGAACAGGGAAAGACAACCCATCAATTAATAAAGTCTCTCCATTACTGAATGGATGATGGGGGTTAGAGTACAAACACCCGCAGGAGGAACAGTTCTTTGGTGCCTCATAGATTAGTTTTTTTCCCCAAAGGTTGCGTATAGGCAGTGGCCATTATAATGATTGTCCTCTGAGAGTCTCGCTCTCTGCATCTCCATGGACACCATCTCCCCACCGGACCAAAGGCATGCGATTCCTCTTCAATGCCCGACTCCAGGGTGCAGCCCCAGATCGAACATTCCACCTCAGTAGTGTGGTGGGCACCGGCATCAACGTAACCCAAACCACAGGCAGTAAAGTCTAAAGCCGTATGCGTGCGTTGTCTTTACTGACTTTGCCCTTAGATGGTCCTCAACCTTCTGCAATAATTCAGCGCTTCTTTCCTCTAGTTCCTAGTAAAGGATTCCTCGTTGGCCTACTTTGCAGCAGCGGATACAGGACAGGCCTTCTCTTTGACTTGCTTACTAGCGGACTTTCTAACCAGGAGAAATGGGTCTGCTGCTGGAAACTGGAGCTAAGAACTGCCAGTTAACTACTGTGCATAACAAAGTCACATTAATCACTTGTATCACAGATGGTGCAGAGTTAACATTTCAGAAAGCATCCTTAGCATGAAACCGGCGTCACTGCACCCCCCCATGTCAGACTAAAGGGACTGAGTAAGCTGAGGTGGACTGTCCTCACACTGCCCACAACTGAGCTCATGGTGCTGGGAAGACACTGTAACTCACACTCCTCTCCTGGTGCTGCTCCCTGCTCCTTCCACTATGGTAACCTGATCAGGAAGACCCTGCTCCTACTCCACTATCCTGCATCCTATGACTCCTCCTCAGCACAAGATCAGCTCTCCATCCAGATCAGCACTCCTCTCCTGAAATCCTCTGTGCTCTGGGAGCACCCTCTCCTTCCACTAGTAACTCTCTCCTGTGTCGCCACAAGATCAGCACACTCCTCTCCTAAATCCTCTTGCTGCTGGGAGGACCCTGCTCCTATCCACTATGTAACCTCTCATTCCTGTACCTCCACAAGATCAGCACACTCCTCTCCTGAAATCCTCTGTTGCTGGAGGACCTGCTCCTCTCCACTATTAACTCATCCTGTAACCTCCACAAGATCAGCACACTCTCTCCTGAAATCCTCTGCGCTGCTGGAACCCTGCTCCTCCACTATGTAACTCACCTTGACCTCCAGATCAGCACACTCCTCTCCTGAAATCTCTGTGCTGCTGGAACCCTGCTTTTTCCACTATGTAACTGTCATCCTGTAACCTCCAAGATCAGCACACTCCTCTCCTGAAAATCCTCTGTGCTGCTGGAGGACCCTGCTCCTTCCACTATGTAACTCTCATCTGTGACCTCCCTAATCAGCACACTCCTCTCCTGAAATCCTCTGTGCTGCTGGGAGGACCCTGCTCCTTCCACTATGTAACCCTCATCCTGTGACCTCCCCTAGATCAGCACACTCCTCTCCTGAAATCCTCTGTGCTGCTGGAGACCCTGCTGTGTATTTGCTACCACCATCAGTGGACAGATGACTAAGACGTGTGATGTCCTCCACTTCTTGAGGGTGGGGTAGCTCCAGATATCTGCACTGATAGCAGAGTTTCCTGCGCTGCTCCTTGTAATTTATCTTCATGCCTCAGGACATAAAGTTCAGAAACTCTCATTCCTTATGTCCTCTCGCGAGCCATCGCTCCGCTCCTTTAATAGACTGACACAGAAAAGAGCCGCGTGTAACGGCGTCCGATTTCATTCAGTCTCCCTTTATACATCTGCAAAAATCACGCCCCCCCCAATGTCTCCGCAATATTTGTGATCAGCGTCCCCCAATGTCTCCTCAATATTCAGTGATCAGCCCCCCAATGTCTCCTCAAATGTCTGTCTCCTGAAATTCAGTGATCAGCGCCCCCCCAATATGTCTCCTCAATATTCAGTATCAGTGCCCCCCAATGTCTCCTCAATATTCAGTGATCAGCGCAATATGGTCTCCTCTATCATTCAGTATCACGCCCCCCCCCAATATGTCTCCTCAATATTCAGAGCCCCCTCCAGTGTCTCCCCAGTTTGCCTATTATTCATCTGTGATGGACACTGACCCCAGTCATAGAGGAGAACCACAAGACCCTAATAATTGTGTCCGGGGGGGAATGTCCATGAAGTGGACCCCGGAAGAGGCCACATCTAGTGAGTGCTGCACCTCAGTCCCCTCCACCAGTCCGCAGTACACGTAGAGGATTCTCCTCTCCAAAGACTCCATCAAGCCATGAAGCATCTCAGGTGACTACGGACAGTGGTGTCATCTGTACCGGGGCCCCCACTAACCAGTTATAATACTGAGGCCTTATGTGGACAGAGGACCACCGCAGGCCATGGTGTGACTTCTGCTCCCCAGCTTGAAACATTTGGTGGATCCACAGAGTGGACCTTTTTGCAATTACCTATTGCTCTCGTCTGACGAGAACCACGGCATGAAGCAGACGGAGAAGGCCCAAAATGTCTGCCCTTATATTACAGCAAATGACAGCTCCATCACCTCACCATTAATGGGATGTTGGTGGCCTCCAGTCATCACACCCAGGTACATTCGTCAGTGTATGGCAGGATTCCTGCGGGCCTCCTCCATGCGTCATGCATAGAATTATTGAAAGATGAGAACACATGGCGTATGCCTCCGAGACCTCTACCTCTAGGTGCTAATTATATCCGCAGTGTCTCCCCCAAGGAATGCCGAAAACGTGGAGCACAAGCCTCCTGGAAGATGTGGTGCAGAATATAAAGGCCCCGGAGTCACTGAGTAGCTGTGTCCACATTGTCCATGATGTAACTGGCCGTGGTGCGCGCTGCACAGGCTGAAAACATGGCGGGCTCAACAGCATTACCCCCGCCTCAGAAGCTCAGCCACCCACCCGGCCAGGCAGAGGTTAAGTGCACATGTTGACCTCATAGATTACATGGGACCCCGGTCAAGTTTCTTGGCCAGACCTGGAGTCAGATCTGAAATGAGATATCTGGTGCTGGTGGCCGCTCTGGACGGGGGGGGGGGGTGAACCCTTCATTGAAACTGGAGCTGACCGGCGGCTGGAGTGAAACCCTGATATTCTGATGATCCTCTCACACGTTCTGAAGACGTCTTCAAACTGGAGCCTCCTCTCCTTGGATATCAGTTATAAATTCTGGAAGTGTCCGGCTCCAGTATAAGGTTCTGAAGCTTCTACGACCAACCAACTCAGGAGGACCCTGGGGCCACAGATTCCGGGTCGTGACGGTTATCCTTGTAAATGTCATTGACTAAGTATATTATACAGTGGAGCCCGGAGAGCAGTGGCGGTCCTCCAGGATGCTGTCATGTAGTCCTTCCCTGGCTGTGACCCCCCGAGAAGTGTAATTATAGAGCGTTCCCAGTTGAAATGCCAGGCAGGGCACATGATGTGAGGGCGAGAGGCGCAGGACAAACTCCCGGGAATGTTAGATCATTTGAGCTCACAGAATGACAACCATGTGGAGAGAAGAGCAGAGGACTAAACAAACACAGTCCGTGTCCCGGACGTCTCGTTATAGGGGAAAAGTCTCCATATTGTTCCATCCATGTCCCTACTGGAGGTCAGAGGGAGATCAGCGTCCAGGGCAAGGTGTCTCCAGCCAGTGGTCCGGAGCCTCGGATCAACCCTCACCCTGATGTCTCTATGATGGACAACCCACCCAAAGACCGCACCGGTCAACAGATAGAAGACCTGTGCTGGGGTATTAGAGGGACCTTCATCTATAGCAGGGATCTCAAACTCGTGGCCCTCCAGCTGTTGCAAAACTACAGCTCCCAGCATGCCCCAATAGCTGTAGGCTCTCCTGGCATGATGGAAGTTGTAGTTTTACAACAGCTGTAGGGCCATGAGTTTGAGATCTCTGATCTATAGCCTCTTCACACACCACAAGGGTGTAATGCATCTTTTATCCTGCGGGGGCACTGCAGGGAAATTCTACATTTACCGTCAGGTTCGCCAACAGTGGATGGCTGCGGGGTTCCTGCAGCAAGACACCATAATTGAGGGAAGTGGAAAAGTCATTTTAGGCCCAAAAGCATAAAAAAGGTAAAGATTTTATGCTTTTGGCCAAGGCTCTGGGGTAAGTCTGGGTGTCATCTCTTCAATGGGAAGAGTCCCCTGACTGTAAGCAGAAATGTTACTTTCCCATAATGCATTATTACCAACTGGGTGGAGCTTAAATATCACATGTGCACTGGATTCAGGGGGCGGAGCCTGACACACATTTGCCGTCATGGGATGATTGTTGTCATGGAGATGAAGCTGATACAATGTAGAATCTTGATTGTGACAGTAACAATGATGCACAATGACTTCTGCTAATTAAAGACAATCGGAGTGAGATCCGCCAACAGTTGCTAACCTGCTTGTTGATGGTTTCACTACAGACAAGAAGAAGCTGCCTGCAGAACCTGGCCATGAACTGTGAGACTACAGATGAGGTCTCGTCTCGGCGCTGGCTCCTCGGCGCAGTCTCTTTTTCTTATAACCTTCTCTGCCTGCAGCTTCTGGGCCATCTGACCATGGTCAGCCATATTAGCTGTCCGGAGACTGCTCTCTCTATTACCGGGTCACCCAGAAGCTGTCGCTGCCAGGTATAGAGACAGACTCAGACAGCAGAGACCTCACCTGAATGTACGGCCTAGAAGATGACAACCGAGGAATGCTGAGAAGTCCGCAGTGATGATATCACGCCAGTAGACATGGTCCGGCCATCAGTTATGATTACCAGGTAACTTCCATGTTCGGCAGCTGTCAGCTCTCCTGAGACATTACACAGAGCACCACCTGCAGGTCTCCAGAAGTAACTACACTTTCTAAAAATCACTCATGAGTTTACATTGGCTCCAGGCCCGCGATGGTGGCGCCCACATGAGATG
This sequence comes from Rhinella marina, assembly GCA_900303285.1. NCBI lineage: Eukaryota > Metazoa > Chordata > Amphibia > Anura > Bufonidae > Rhinella > Rhinella marina. The sequence goes on from ONZH01013357.1 coordinate 5,367, forward strand.
TGAAGCTTCTTGTAGTCATTAGGGAATGTTCTATAAGATTGAATTAATTCGGGATTCTGGGGTCCTTACCCTTAAAATAACCTCGGTTTCACTACTGCGTTCTGCGCCCCCTCGTCTGCTGTAATTACCGCCATTTCACCCCTTGCAGAGTGTTTTCTGTCGCAGAGCATTTTCCCCTTTGACATTTTGAAGGTGAAGATTTCTAGATGAACGTTTTTAGCTTTTCTTCATCACAAGCGGATATCAGGAACATCCATATCATCCAGAATCCCGCTCCCCCCACAGGGCGTTCAGGACTCGGGGGGGGGCAGCACGTCGCTTCATGTTAGTCTGTGGTGTGCAGGTCATTGACAGGAGGAAGAGACCATGGACGTCTGCACTTCCTGGCAGATGACCCCCCAAATGAGCTTCAAAAAAGAAGAGACCGCTCCCCCCTCCAACAAGGGATGAATAACAATTCAACAAACAAGCGCCATCACCCGCATTATCCACTAAATACCAATAGGTGACGGTTTTCCTTTAATAAAGAGGGCGTGGCTAAAGAGTTACAGTGTTGCAATATTTGTAACACTGATTGTTATTTGTGTCAAAAGCTGACACATGACCTCCCGCAGACACTCCATGTTCTCGCTCTGATTCCTCTATGATGATCGATCAGTCTGGATTCCCAGGAATAAAGTAAACTGTGGACCTGAGATCGGCGCCAAATTCTACCTGCACGAACAGGGGCAAAGGAGAGGAAACCAAAAAATACTACCGTGTAATCGTAAGAATAGGACATAACACAACACCATGATATATATACGACTATACATAATATATATTATTATATGTAATAAACCATATACTACAGGAACATCTATTACTGCTGACAACCGGTGACAGCCCCGCCCCCTGCTGATGACATCACTGATATAATGACATGTGATCAGACATGAGATCCACACACCTTATACTACAGGAACATCTATTACTGCTGACAACCTGCCTGTATATCCTGTCTGAGAGGTAGTCACAGCCCCGCCCCCTGCTGATGACATCACTGATATAATGACATGTGATCAGACATGAGATCCACACACCTTATACTACAGGAACATCTATTACTGCTGACAACCTGCCTGTATATCCTGTCTGAGAGGTTGTCACAGCCCCGCCCCCTGCTGATGACATCACTGATATAATGACATGTGATCAGACATGAGATCCACACACCTATTACTACAGGAACATCTATTACTGCTGACAACCTGCCTGTATATCCTGTCTGAGAAGTAGTCACAGCCCCGCCCCCTGCTGATGACATCACTGATATAATGACATGTGATCAGACATGAGATCACAACCTTATACTACAGGAACATCTATTACTGCTGACAACCTGCCTGTATATCCTGTCTGAGAGGTTGTCACAGCCCGCCCCCTGCTGATGACATCACTGATATAATGACATGTGATCAGACATGAGATCCACACACCTTATACACAGGAACATCTATTACTGCTGACAACCTGCCTGTATATCCTGTCTGAGAGGTAGTCACAGCCCCGCCCCCTGCTGATGACATCACTGATATAATGACATGTGATCAGACATGAGATCACACACCTTATACTACAGGAACATCTATTACTGCTGACAACCTGCCTGTATATCATGTCTGAGCGGTTGTCACAGCCCTGCTCCCTGCTGATGACATCACAGAATAGTAATTACCTTTATCAATATTCAAACTGGTAACGATATAACGTGTTAATCTGCCGTTCCTTCACCTACAATCCCCCCTCTCAGGTCTTTACTGTCTTGTGTAGATTTTGGGTCTGTTTCCTGCATTCTGTTGATTTCTATACATTTCCAGTTGAGTGGGTGGAGTCTTCCTTATGTGATGTCAGAGCTGTGCTGTAGGTCCTGGCCAATCAGATGTCTCTCCCTGCTACTGCCCCTCCCAGCATGCAGCATCGCAGACACTGAGGAAGAGACGCTGCAGCCGCACCCCTCCCCCTAACTTTCTTAATTTTAGGGGGCTGAGGAGGTTGTTTTCTGGATTTTTCGGTTTTCTGGCGTGGATCCATCATTGCCGATCTCATAGGAATTCTGCCCCAGCTTTCCTTGGGTTCCTGATTAGGAAACCTCCCTTTTTCATCCCGCGGTCCGGGGCACGGCGTGACTGCAGCGCCTGGCAAATGAGAGATCTAGAAATGGGAGCTGTCACGGCAGAGGTCTCCCAGCTTTCCTAGAAGTGGATAAACTGGAATTGGAAGTAGAGCGAGGTCTGGCTGTGGTATCTGAGGCCAATGTATGAGATATATATAGCTGTGCCTGCTGGGTCTGGTGCCGAGCCCGGCAGAGCAGAGTTCGCTGGCAGAGATAATTATTATGTGTTTGTTAACGGCTCCTAATGAGAATTAATGATCCTGGCATCAATCAGGGCAGCGTGTTGCAACGGCACCCGAGAGCCCCACATCCAGATATCAGCGAGGGCGTGCGGAGCGCAGCGATACACCAGTATTTATAGAAATCAGACCATTATATTACACAATATTCCTCCACTGCCGCTGGCGACATAAAGACATGACATAAAGCGGTGGAGAGCAAGAAGAACAGTAACAACCCAAAGATCAACCTAAATGTATGCAGCGCCCCACTGCATACCAGCGGTACACTGCAAAAAGGGTTAAATCTGTATTTTCTCTATGGTGAATACATCCCCGTACATATGTTTGCGCATAGGCCATATTTACGGCCGCCAAACACTAGGCAGGGCTGTTTCCAGGTGGGCCGCGCGGGACAGTCCGGTTTTCTGGCTCCCTGTCATCTGTCCACTGCAGGGCCTGGACGGACGCAGGGATGACCTCCTTTCTCAGTAGCTCACACTCTGAACTTGAGCTGCAGATACAAACTGACTTCAGGCTTCATTCATCCCCAGTCAGTCAGTAGAGTCCGTCAGTGGGAGAAGCACCCTGCGCTGCCCCAGCTCATTCCCTTCTTCCAGTTCTTTTTTTTTTTTTCTCTTTTGCCGGGAACGGGGTGGTGGCTTAGCAGAGTCGAGGGCATGGTCTGTGATGTCTGGGTTTATGCGGTGAAGCCAGTGGCAACCCTAGCTGTTTCCCTTCCCCAATAGGGAAGGACGATTGACTAAGTGAGTTAGTGTCTGGACAGCAAAGAGACCAGATGCAAAATGTAGTGCTGACGCTCCAGCCACCCCTAGACGAAGGTACCACCCAGGGCAAGGCCAGAAAGAACATTAGCTGGAAAAGCAGGCCAGAAGACAGTGAGAGGTGCAGAGCAGAGGCTCTGTGGAGATAAGGCGGTCATTTCTCAAGCTAAGGCTACTTTCACACTAGCGTTTTAAAATTCCGGTATTGAGTTCCGTCATAGGGGCTCAATACCGGAATAAAACGCTTCAGTTTTGTCCCCATTCATTGTCACTGGGGACAAAACTGAACTGAAGACAACGGAGGCTCCTGAAAGCATTCCGCTCCGTCTTCAGACCGCGAGAACAAACCGCAGCATGCTGCGGTTTGCTCTCCGGTCCAGGCATCCGCACCAAACGGATCCGGAATGACCCAATGCAAGTCAATGGGGGCGGATCCGTCTGGTGTGACCACAATGGTAACCGGATCCGCCCTCCATTGACTTTCAATGGAGTTCATGACGGATCCGGCTACACATACACACAATACACGCATACAGACATAGACATACACATAAACATACACAGACATATACACATACATATAGACATACAAACACACATACATACTTACATGCTTCCCTGGCAGGTCTCCAGAGCGCCGGAGGGACAGACGGCGCGCACAGATGACGATTCCACCAGGCTCCAGCAGAGGGCGCTGTGGGGAATCGTCACTGTGCGAGCCGTCCTGTCCCTCCGATGCTCTGAAGACCTGCCGGAGCATGTAAGTATGTATGTGTATATGTGTGTGTGTCTGTGTGTATGTATGTACTGTGTGACATGTGTGGGGCCGGAGCGCGGTTCCGGCTCCACACATGTCACTGCGGCAGGCCTGATCCGGCAGCACCCTTCACCTGCTGGATCAGGCCTGCCGCTAGTGTGAAAGTAGCCTTATCTGTTTTTTAAAGTCCAATAAGACTGGCATAGTGGATTGGCCTGTCACTGATTTGCATAGTATTTATAAAGAGTCGCACAGCAGGTGATGAATTAGACGAGGTGTATTCGTCAGGACGCAGTTGGATCGTGTGAAATTAGACTACTCATTGGTCACAAATTTATCTGCTGCTAATGCACTACTTTAATAAAATTTTTGCATGACTCCCTCATCACTGACGAACAAAAGTACGCCACTCATACAGAGGTGTAGAAATTAGACCAAATTTGCAACTAGTTCTGGCAGAAAAAAAAATGCTCACTTACATAAATCAGTCTAAAACCGCCACCAAAATCAGTCTAAAACAAAAAAACAGTCGAACCAGCAAGAAGAGAAACAAGTTCAAAACAAAGTAAATGCAGCTAAAAAATATCAGCTGTCAAATACACAAAATTGGACCAAAAAAGTCACAAACAACAATGATAAATGGTCCCCAAGGTGTCTAAAGAGGACATATTGGCTCTCCAGTGTCTGAACATCGGCATTCAGCTTAAAAAATATCCTAATCCCACAGAGAACATTGTGGAAGTGTACTGTAAGTACAGCGACCTGTTCAAAGGTGTAGAGTCTGACGTTTAGAGTCCGCCCTGAGGTTGCATTGCAGAGAAAAAGTGCTGCACCCCATGTCTGGATGCTTATGTCAAAGTCAGCTGCAGAAGTGCAGTGCAAGGAAGACTGCTTTAATAGGAACACCTTCGCCTATTAACGATCTGTGCAGCCGTGTCCCCTGTAAGAACTGTGAAAAGTACATTTGTGTAACCCCCTGCCCGTCCACTACATTCTGAGAACTGGAACTGATGTGCTTCAAGTTAATCCTCCGGTAAAGAAGCATTTGCTGTTAACCTGGCTTCATTATTTCCTGCACTGCTACACCGACAGCCGCAGCTACACCAAGAGATCCTACCTTGCACCTCAAAACATTCAACATCTAAGGCACCTCAACTGACAGCAGGCAGGAGGACCCCTAAACCAGAGAGTGATGTCACCTCCTGTAAAATAAATGATATCTGGAGAGCGGTGATGTCACCTCCTGTATAATATAACTGATATCTGGAGAGCGGTGATGTCACCTCCTGTATAATAGAACTGATATCTGGAGAGCGGTGATGTCACCTTCTCTATAATAGAACTGATATCTGAAGAGCGGTGATGTCACCTCCTGTATAATATAACTGATATCTGGAGAGCGCTGATGTCACCTCCTGTATAATATAACTGATATCTGAGAGCGGTGATGTCACCTCGATATAACTGATATCTGCGGTGATGTCACCTTGTATAATATAACTGATATCTAGAGAGTGGTGATGTCACCTCCTGTATAATATAATCTGATATCTGAGAGAGCGGATATCTGATGTCACCTTCTCTATAATAGAACTGATATCTGAAGAGCGGTGATGTCACCTCCTGTATAATATAACTGATATCTGAGGAGCGCTGATGTCACCTCCTGTATAATATAACTGATATCTGAGAGCGGTGAGCTCCTCTGTATATATAACTGATACTGAGAGCGGTGATGTCACCTCCTGTATAATATAACTGATATCTGAAGAGAGCGGTGATGTCACCTCCTGTATAATATAACTGATATCTGAGAAGCGGTGATGTCACCTCCTGTATAATATAACTGATATCTGGAGAGCGGGTGATGTCATCCTCCTGTATAATAGAACTGATATCTAGAGAGTGGTGATGTCACCTCCTGTATAATATAACTGATATCTGGAGAGCGGTGATGTCACCTCCTGTATAATAGTAGAACTGATATCTTGGAGAGCGTGATGTCACCTCCCTGTTAATAAACTGATATCTGGAGAGCGGTGATTACCTCCTGTATTATAAACTGATATCAGAGAGTGGTGATGTCACCTCCTGATAATATATAACTGATATCTGGAGAGCGGTGAATGTCACCTTCTCATATAATAGAACTGATATCTGGAGAGCGGTGATGTCACCTCCTGTTAATATAACTGATATCTGGAGAGCGGTGACGTCACCTCCTGTATAATAGAACTGATATCTGGAGAGCGCTGATGTCACCTCCTGTATAATATAACTGATATCTGGAGAGCGGTGATTGTCACCTCCTGTATAATATACCGATATCTGAAGAGCGGTGATGTCACCTCCTGTATAATATAACTGATATCTGGAGAGCGGTGATGTCACCTCCTGTAAATAAATTATATCTGGAGAGCGCTGATGTCACCTCCTGTATAATAGAACTGATATCTGGAGAGCGGTGATGTCACATCCTGTATAATATAACTGATATCTGGAGAGTGGTGATGTCACCTCCTGTATAATAGAACTGATATCTGGAGAGCGGTGATGTCACCTCCTGTATAATATACCTGATATCTGGGAGAGCGCTTGATGTCACTCCTGTAAAATATAACCGATATCTGCAGAGCGGTGATGTCACCTCCTGTATAATATAACTGATATCTGGAGAGCGGTGATGTCACCTCCTGTATAATAGAACTGATATCTGGAGAGCAGTGATGTCACCTCCTGTATAATAGAACTGATATCTGGAGAGCGGTGATGTCACCTCCTGTATAATATAGCTGATATCTGGAGAGCGGTGATGTCACCTCCTGTATAATATGACTGATATCTGGAGAATGGTGATGGAGCAGTGGAGGATCTCTGTAGATGTTCATCCAGCTCCTGTCTCTTCCTCCTTCTCTCCCATCACTGTGGCCTTCCTCTGACAGCACCATGTTGTGTGGTAATGTGATAGAGAGGATTTCCCCTCGGAGGCCTCGGGCTGCTCTCCTGCCCTCGCATAGGGTGAATTGAATATTCTACTTCTGTTCACAAAGCCCACCAAGAGAAGAGGAAGGTAGCGCCATCTACAGCCTTCGAACAGGATTGACAGGTGTACTGTGCATGGTAGAGGTCTTCTGTGCCTTCATGTGGATCTCTGACCCAGCGACCGCCGATTTTTCCCTCCGCTGACAAATTCACAAATGCCATAGTCAATTGGGAAAATTTTTAACCCAAGCATTTACAGATGTGGGAGGCAAAGCGGGTCCCAGAAGAGTAAAAAAATCTTCAAACTCTGGAAGGACTTGGGAATTCATTATATTCTTGTTGCTTATGTAATCTCTTCACCCATGAGAACTGAGGGAGCTTAGTTTTTTAATATGTCACCAATGGAGCTGAGAGCAGATAATCTGCCATAGCAAAGGAGAATCTATGCAAATCAATTTCATACAGCCTGCCTTCTCTCAGATGACATCACCAGTGTCTGATGCTGGAGGGATGCCTCTCTGTGGCTCATCTCTAGCAGATCTACATCTCTGCGCGGTGCCATTATATAGATATATACGTATTAGATCTACATCTCTGACTTGTGAATGTCCTTCAGGAAGAGCATATTCTGATGAGGGACAACATGACAGAGGAGACCACCGCCACTTCCAGTGATGTGTATTGGATAAATGTAGGGCCACCCAATGGGTGCTCAATGGCCACCCTGCCAGTGATTCAAGAGCACCGGGGAGAGTCATGCTGCCTGCCACTGTCCATTCATCCATGAGCACTTAGAAACATAGATGTTATGGAGATACCGATCCCAGGTTTCTTCAATGTAGAAACTGTACTGTAACAAGCAATAGAGCAGAACAAGTGTACAGGAGATGGGGGGTGAGGGGCATGGCAGGTCCTGTTACACAATGAGGGGTCATGGCAGGTCCTGTTACACAATGGGGGGGTCATGACAGGTTATGGTCCACATTGAGGGGTCATGGCAGGTCCTGGTCCACAATGGGGGGTCATGACAGGTCATGGTCCACTATGAGGGGTCATGGCAGGTACTGTTACACAATGGGTGGGTCATGGCAGGTCCTGTTACACAATGGGGGGTCATGGCAGTCCTGTTACACAATGGGGGGTCATGGCAGGTCCTGTTACACAATAGGGGGTCATGGCAGGTCCTGTTACACAATAGGGGGGTCATGGCAGGTCCTGTTACACAATAGGGGGATCATGGCAGGTCCTGGTCCACAATGGGGGGTCATGGCAGGTCCTGTTACACAATGGGGGTCATGGCTGGTCCTGTTACACAATAGGGGGTCATGGCAGGTCCTGTTACACAATAGGGATGTCATGGCAGGTCCTGTTACACAATGGGGGGTGTCATGGCAGGTCCTGGTACACAATGGGGGGTCATGGGAGGTCCTGTTACACAATGGGTGGGTCATGGCTGGTCCTGGTACACAATAGGGGGGGGGTCATGGCAGGTCCTGTTACACAATAGGGATGTCATGGCAGGTCCTGTTACACAATGGGGGGGACATGGCAGGTCCTGGTAAACAATGGGGGGTCATGGGAGGTCCTGTTACACAATGGGGTGGGTCATGGCTGGTCCTGGTACACAATAGGGGGGTCATGGCAGGTCCTGTTACACAATGGGGGGGGGTCATGGCAGGTCCTGGTCCAGGCCGCAGGCTATGGAGGGGTAACATGAAGCTCCTGCCCCCGATGTGAGATCTATAACCTACCATGGTCCATTTACAGCGCCGGTGTTGGGCACCCGGATGCCGGTGGTATACGTATATTGTATGCTGGCAGTTTATAGCCCCCCTGCAGTGGAGACCATGGGGACGAGTGCTCGTCAGTGGTAAATTTAGCATCAAGAATATAAATAGACGATGGAGACGTCAGCAATAATAAGCGATTGTCAGAGGCTAATGAGAGTGCAACTCACATCAGATGAGACAGCGTCACACGGAAAGAGACAGGTGATATGTCACCACTGACCGCCCCGTGCTAATGGTCACCTTCTAGCACCCTTGTGGGCTCAGGTCTTCAGCTCCTCACATGAGGCTGTCAGCGGGACAGGAGGAAGCACAGTGTATCCTGACCCAGAGAAAGGGTGGTACATAAGTAAGTGACCCCCTGTGATACATTTCCTCCACTGTCCACCACCAACCTCCTCACAGAGAACGCACTGTGCATGATATGTAATACCGTATATACCTCCTATAGGGGCCCAAAACAAGTCTGTGTGGAGGAGCAGTCGGTACGGTGGATGGACCTTCCTGTGTCTGCATCATTACATGTACATCTACCGGGCAGAAGGATCAACAGTCGCTCCGATGATCTTCTCAGCATCTCCATTGCTGGTCGATCTGTATGTTCTTGACGTCCCTCAGCAGGAGCCTCCATGATGGATGTGATGGACCCTGCCTCTAAATAATGGGGCCTCCCCTACACCCTGACTGCAGTCTCATGGCTGGGTTGATACTGAGCGATGGATTATTTTCCTTGTGGCAGCCTAACATTTTGTGGCTTTCGTAGCCGCTGTCTGGCATTGAGTGCTGCCATTGATCTTTCAGTAAGCAGTCCTTCTGTGCCCCATCTGATGCACAGCCCTGAGAGCCAAAATATCCAGCCGTATCCCTGTACCTAAATACCCCGGCCAAAGCAGCGTGCCCCCCGCCCCTCGCTACGCCCCCAGTACGGCCGGCCAGACTATTCCACATATTTTTAAGAACACGTCTGGCGGTGACTGACTGTGTGCCAGCTTGTCGAAGGTTTCTCTGTGATATGTCACAATGCGAATTTCTACACGAAATTGAGTCATTGGCAAAAGCGACGCTTCTCGGTGCAGACGCTTGTGGAGGCCGCTGGCGCACGTGTGTACAGTGTCCATTGGTGACGAGGGGTTAATGAGGCACACGTAGGTCACATTTGCTATGTCAGGGTGAGAAGCAAATTGTTACAATGTGGAAACCATACTGTAACAGGGAACGTAGGTGGGGGGGATAGAGACCTTATGGGGGGCCCTCAGGGGCTGGATGTTTGCCGGACTCATTAGTCGAGTGTTGTCGGTGTCATTGTCACCGGGTTCAGCGATAGAAACAAACAATGGCCGGGCACCAATTAACAGGTCGTTACATCGCCTCCACCAGCGGGAGCTACTGCTGCCCCCATTAATGGATCACAGGGGGCGTACAAACTTTTGCACTGGCAGTTATATGGATATACAGTACAGACCAAAAGTTTGGACACACCTTCTCATTCAAAGAGTTTTCTGTATTTTCCTGACTATGATAATTGTAGATTCACACTGAAGGCATCAAAACTATGAATTAACACATGTGGAATTATATACTTAACAAAAAGTGTGAAACAACTGAAAATATGTCTTATATTCTAGGTTCTTCAAAGTAGCCACCTTTTGCTTTGATTACTGCTTTGCACACTCTTGGCATTCTCTTTATGAGCTTCAAGAGGTAGTCACCTGAAATGGTATTCCAACAGTCTTGAAGGAGTTCCCAGAGATGCTTAGCACTTGTTGGCCCTTTTGCCTTCACTCTGCGGTCCAGCTCACCCCAAACCATCTGGATTGGGTTCAGGTCTGGTGACTGTGGAGGCCAGGTCATCTGGTGTAGCACCCCATCACTCTCCTTCTTGGTCAATAGCCCTTACACAGCCTGGAGGTGTGTTTGGGTCATTGTCCTGTTGATAAATAAATGATGGTCCAACTAAACGCAAACCGGATGGAATAGCATGCCGCTGCAAGATACTGTGGTAGCCATGCTGGTTCAGTAACATAGTAACATAGTTTATAAGGCCGAAAAAAGCCCTCTGTTTATCCATTCTTCCTGTTTTCCTACAAGTTGATCCAGAGGAAGGCAAAAAAACCCTGTGAGGTAGAAGCCAATTTCCCTAAAAAATTCCTTCCGACTCCAATCAAGCATCAGAATAACTCCTGGATCAACGACCCCTCTCTAGTAACTATAACCTGTAATATTATTACCCTCCAGAAATACATCCAGGCCCCTCCTGATCTTCTTATAGTGAACTTACCATCACCACCTCCTCAGCTAAGAGTTCCATAGTCTCACTGCTCTTACCGTAAAGAGTCATAGTTCTCATGCTCTTCAGTAAAGAGTCCATAGTCTCACTGCTCTTACAGTAAAGAATCCTAGTCTCACTGGCTCTACAGTAAAGAGTCCATAGTCTCATGCTCTTAGCGTAAAGAGTCATAGTCTCACTGCTGCTTACCATAAAGAGTTCCATAGTCTCACTGCTCTTACCTTAAAGAGTCCATAGTCTCACTGCTCCTTACCAAGTCATAGTTCCACTGTCTACCAATTTAGTCTCACTGCTCTTACAGTATAGTCAAGTTCCTGCTTACAGTATAGGTCCAGGTCTCACTGCTCTTACAGTTAAAGAGTTCCATAGTCCTCACTGCTCTTACAGTAACGAATCCTCTTCTATGTTTGTGTACAAAACCTTCTTTCCTCCAGACGCAGAGGATGTCCCCTCGTCACAGTCCTGGGGATAAATAGATGATGGGAGAGATCTCTGTACTGACCCCTGATATATTTATACATAGTTATTAGATCTCCCCTCAGTAGTCCCTAATTTGATAATCTTTCTGGGTCCTGTAGTCCACCCATTCCAGTTATTTACTTTAGTTGCCCTCCTCTGAACCCTTCTCCAGCTCTGCTATGTCTGCCTTGTTCACAGGAAGCCCAGAACTGTACACAGTCCTCCATGTGTGGTCTGACTAGTGATGTGTAAAGTGGCAGGACTATGTTCTCATCACGGGCATCTATGCCTCTTTTGATGCAACCCATTATCTTATTGGCCTTGGCAGCAGCTGTCTGACACTGGTTTCTACAGCTTAGTTTGCTGTTCACTAAAATTCCTAGGTCATTTTCCATGTCAGAGTTACCTAATATTTTACCATTTAGTATGTACTGGTGACTTGCATTATTCCTTCCCATATGCATAACCTTACATCTGTCAGTGTTAAACCTCATCTGCCACTTCTCTGCCCAAGCCTCCTGTCTATCCAGATCCATCTGTAGCAGTGTACTGTCCTCTGTAGTATATATACAGTATACTGTCCTTTGTAGTATATATACAGTATACTGTCCTCTGTAGTATATATACACAGTATACTGTCCTCTGTAGTATATATACAGTATACTGTCCTCTGTAGTATATATACAGTATACTGTTCTCTGTAGTATATATACAGTATACTGTCCTCTGTAGTATATATACAGTATACTGTCCTCTGTAGTATATATACACAGTATACTGTCATCTGTAGTATATATACAGTATACTGTCGTCTGTAGTATATATACAGTATACTGTCCTCTGTATTATATACAGTATACTGTCCTCTGTAGTATATATACAGTATACTGTTTCTGTAGTATATACAGTGTACTGTTCTCTGTAGTATATATACAGTATACTGTCCTCTGTAAGTGTGTATATATACAGTATACTGTCCTCTGTAGTATATATACAGTATACTGTCATCTGTAGTATATATACAGTACACTGTCCTCTGTAGTATATATACAGTATACTGTCCTCTGTAGTATATATACAGTAAACTGTCCTCTGTAGTATATATACAGTATTCTGTTCTCTGTAGTATATATACAGTATACTGTACTCTGTAGTGTGTATAAATACAGTATACTGTCCTCTGTAGTATACATACAGTATACTGTCCTCTGTAGTATATATACAGTATACTGTCCTCTGTAGTATATATACAGTATACTGTCCTCTTCTGTGTTAATTACTTTACACAGTTTAGTGTCATCTGCAAAAATTGATATTTTACTGTGCAAGCCTTCTACAAGATCATTAATAAATATATTGAAGAGAATAGGGCCCAGTACTGACCCCTGTGGTACCCCACTAGTGACAGTGAACCCTCCAATACTGACCCCAGTGGTAGCCCACTAGTGACTGTGACCCTTCCAATACTGACCCCTGTGGTACCCCACTAGTGACAGTGACCCCTCCAGTACTGACCCCTGTGGTACCCCACTAGTGACAGTGACCCAATCTGAGTATGTACCGTTAATAACCACCCTCTGTTTTCTATCACTGAGCCAGTTACTTACCCACATACAGACATTTTCTCCCAGGCCAAGCATTCTCATCTTATATACTAACCTTTTATGTGGTACAGTGTCAAATGCTTTGGAGAAGTCCAGATATACGACATCCATTGATGTCTAGAACTTACCTCCTCATAGAAACTGATTAAATTGGTTTGACATGACCGATCCCTCATGAAGCCATGCTGATATGGAGTTATTTGCTTATTTTCATTGAGGTCCTCCAAGATAGCATCTCTGAGAAAACCCTCAAACAGTTTACCCACGACAGATGTTAGACTTACCGGCCTATAGTTCCCGGGCTCTGTTTTTGGACCCTTTTTAAATATTGGCACCACATTTGCTATGCGCCAATCCTGTGGAACACTCCCTGTCAGTATAGAGTCCTTTAATATCAGAAATAAGGATCTGGCGATGACATTACTTAATTCTCTTAGGATACGGGGGTGTATGCCATCCGGTCCTGGTGATTTGTCTATTTTCATCTTTTTAATATGCCGCTGTACTTCTTCCTGGGTCAGACAGGACACTTTTAAAGGGGAATTTACTTTTATATTCTGCATTTCATCTGACATTTTATTTTCCTAAGTGAATACAGCAGAGAAAAAATATTTAGTAGCTTTGCTTTCTCCTCATCGCTCTCTGCAACTCCCCCCTCATTACTCTGTAAGGGGCCGACACCTTCAGGTTTATACTTTTTACCATTTATATAATTAAAGAACATTTTAGGGTTAGTTTTACTCTCTTTGGCGATTAATCTCTCGGTCTCTAGTTTGGCTGCTTTTATTTGTCTCTTACATATTCCATTTTTTTCCTTATAGTTTTTCGATGCTTCCTCGCTCCCCTCCTGTTTTAGTGATTTAAATGCTTTCTTTTTGTCATTTATTGCTTTTTTTACAGTTCTATTTATCCACATTGGTTTTTTCTTGTTCCTTAACCTTTTATTCCCATAATTAGATATTAGGATACTTTTAAAAATCTCCCATTTTGTTGCTGTATTTTTATTTTTGAGGACTTTGTCCCAGTTAGTTAGACCTATGGCCTCTCTTAGTTGGCTAAATGTAGCTTTTTTGAAGTTTGGTATTTTTGTTCCTCCGCTCTTTTGAATGACAATTGGAAGGTTATTATATTATGGTCACTGTTTCCCAGGTGTCCCCCGACCTGCACATCTGTTGTTCTGTCAGGTCTATTGGTTAATACTAAGTCCAGTATGGCCGTCCCTCTAGTCGGTCCTGAACCAGTTGGGAAAGGTAATTGTCTTTGGTTATTTCCAAGAACCTGTTTCCTTTATGACATATACAGGTTTCAGTTTCCCAGTCTATATCTGCGGAGTTCCCCCATAATAATGACCTCATTATGATTTGCCGCCTCGTCTATCTCGTTTAGAAGTAGATTTTCTGTGGACTCTGGTATATTAGGGGGTTTATAATAAACTCCTATTAGTATTTTATTATTGTTTTTGGCTCCATTTATTTCTACCCACAGTGACTCCACATCTTCATGTCCCTCACTTATATCTTCCCGGATTGTGGGCTTTAGACAGGACTTTACATAAAGGCAGACCCCTCCCCCTCTCCGGGCAGACCCCTCCCCCTCTCCGGTTTTGGTGATCCTTTCTAAATAGACTGTAATCCTGTACGTTGACTGCCCAGTCATAGCTATCATCCAGCCATGTCTCAGTTATTCCCACTGTCATAGCTATCATCCAGCCATGTCTCAGTTACTCCCACTATGTCATAGTCCTCCTCACACATCACTAATTCCAGTTCACCAGTTTTATTAGTCAGGCTTCTGGCATTAGTATACATACAATTAAGAGGTTGATGTATATTTTTTCCCCTACACCTTTCCTTCTGATCTGTTCTAGTTCCTCCTTCCATTCCTCCCCCAGTTCTATTACCTTGGCCCCAGGTCTCTATCTGCACTATCTTCCCCATCTATAATGTAGTTACCCTCCCCCCAGTCCCTAGTTTAAACACTCCTTCAAGTAAGCCTTCAATTTTGAATCAATCCCCAACAATGTCACCAGCAAAGCCCCCCCACACCATCACACCTCCTCCTCCATGCTTCACGGTGGGAACCAGACATGTAGAGTCCATCCCTTCACCTTTTCTGCGTCGCACAAAGACACAGTGGTTGGAACCAAAGATCTCTAATTTGGACTCATCAGACCAAAGCACAGATTTCCACTGGTCTAATGTCCATTCCTTGTGTTCTCCTTAGCAGTGGTTTCCACCATGAAGGCCTGCTGTACACAGTCTCCTCTTACCAGTTGTTGTAGAGATGTGTCTGCTGCTAGAACTCTGTGTGGCATTGACCTGGTCTCTAATCTGAGCTGCTGTTAACCTGCCATTTCTGAGGCTGGTGACTCGGATGAACTTCTCCTCCACAGCAGAGGTGACTCTTGGTCTTTCTTTCCTGGGGCGCTCCTCATGTCAGACAGTTTCTTTGTAGCGCTTGATGGTTTTTGCGACTGCACTTGGGGACACTTTCAAAGTTTTCCCAATTTTTCGGACTGACTGACCTTCATTTCTTAAAGTAATGATGGCCGCTGGTTTTTCTTTACTTAGCTGCTTTTTTCTTGCCATAATACAAATTCTAACAGTCTATTCAGTAGGACTATCAGCTGTGTATCTATCTGACTTCTGCCCAACACAACTCATGGTCCCAACCCCATTTATAAGGCAAGAAATCCCACTTATTAACCCTGACAGGGCACACCTGTGAAGTGAAAACCATTTCAGGTGACTACCTCTTGAAGCTCATCAAGAGAATGCCAAGAGTGTGCAAAGCAGTAATCAAAGCAAAAGGTGGCTACTTTGAAGAACCTAGAATATAAGACATATTTTCAGTTGTTTCACACTTTTTTGTTAAGTCTATAATTCCACATGTGTTAATTCATAGTTTTGATGCCTTCAGTGTGAATCTACAATTATCATAGTCAGGAAAATACAGAAAACTCTTTGAATGAGAAGTTGTGTCCAAACTTCTGGTCTGTACTGTACTTGAAGGGAACATGCAAAATCAAGAATAGTAGGTTATGGCATGTCAGCGAGGGGGATGCCGGACAGCGGATGTCATTATTACTGGTATTACTGGTTTGTCACAGTGTTTCAGCGCAGACAGTCCTCTGTGGAGGTGAACACAGACGCAGCACAAATCTCTCTCCTGCCCTGAACTCCGGAAAACCTAAGACTTCAATAGTAATTGCGTAAGTAATGGAGCCCAGAGCTGCTGTGGAGAGGTAGGAGGTGAATGGACCGCTTGGCCTCCATGATGGAAGCAGAGTTACAGAAGAAAGTCGAGGCTCTCTGAGACGTCTTTAAGGAGCTGATGAAACTGCTCCAAAATACCAGCGAGGCATCAAGAAAGACTCAACACCTGAAGGACACAACGAGGTATTGGTGCCTCTTGTGCAGCGCTGGACAGGGTCCATGTCTGGTGTCAAGGCTTAAGAAGACCTCTGCCTCAGCAAGAAATCCCAGGCCCAGGAAAATATCAGCCTCCATGATACGGGTCCGGCGGACTGGCTCTCATTGAAGAGACTTTCAAGGCAATGCTCCCTGGGAAAATAATATGCAAATGACTACATGTCCCGCTCCGTACCGATGAAGGGCCCCAGAACTGCGCCGTCTGCAGACCGGGCCCTGGGTCGTCCATGGAGCTCCACTCCTGATCCCTCCGCCCATAGAACACAATGCACACGGCTCGGGATCCTCCGGGGGATGTGATGCCGTATCGCTTTCCTCCTACCATCACTCCCATCATTGTGGAGTCATCTTCATGGATGAGACATCTTCATCACTTTCACCTTCAGACTGAGACATTCCCACAGCTTCTTCTTCACCTGGAATCTTCTTGGTTTTTTTTTTGGGATGTTTCCCACAGGATTATCTATAAACCACACAGTAACAAACCCTCAGCTGTGAGGAGCATTGAGGGAGGAGGACGCGTTTTCAGTATTTGGATGCAAATAAGAATATTTCCATTCTCAGGCATGGCGACAGAACACAGTCTGTTAGAAAGTAGCGGATTGTTAGCTCTACGACCTTCGAGTCCTGTGCGCCCGAGGCTGCGCCGTCCCTTTAAGTCGAGCCGGCTCCTTTTGAAATAAAGCAGTCCCCTGACCTTCCACACAGTGCGCATCCTGCAGATAAGCGCTCTGTGTATTTCTACATATCCTTCGTGTTATCCTGCGGATTAGATGTGACTGAGCAGTGACATGTTCCTTCCACCAGATTAAGATGCTATCAGTCTGGATCAGAGACGTTCCAAGGATCCTGCACAAGTCACAACACAACCTGCAGCGAGGAAGAGGGTTATGTAACCGCTGGAGCGCACCGCCTCTGGAGGAGCGACGGGTTTT
>ONZH01013359.1:0-40880 GCA_900303285.1 Rhinella marina
GAGGGTTTATTAAAAGGTAAAAAAATCCTTGAGAGCAGATGTTACGCGTTCGACTATAGAAGGGTCAGTAAGAAGAGACTCATTAAGTCTCCAGGTAAAAGGGCACCGTGAGGGAGAGTCCAGGTCTAGATCTATCATGACCATGTCATGATCTGACCATGTGCAGGGAATATGTCTGGCATACAAAAGACGGGAAAGCAGATGTCTGGAGGCCAATATCCAGTCAATTCTCGTGTAATGTTGGTGAACAAGAGAAGTAAGTGTATCCACGTTGAGACCCATTGTACTCCCTCCAACAGTCAGCTATGTCCAGTTCCTGCATCACCTGCCTCACCCAGCTTTTGGATTTAGAGGATAATTTATCGGCTGCAGGTAAAGACCTGTCTAAATGTGCATTAAACGTCATGTTAAAGTCCCCACACCATATAATGGAGGAAGGAGAGTATCTGTCAAGCATTTTTCCCAGGGAACGAAGAAACGAGGCAGGCTGACTATTGGGAGCATAGGAATTGACTAAGCATACAGGTGTATTGCATAGGGAACCTGTGACGATTATGTATCTACCCTCTGGGTCAACAACCGTGGTCTCAATCTGGAAGGGTAAAGAATTTTTTATAAATATAGCTACTCCTCTACATTTAGTGGGATATGGAGCATGAAGTAAACATGGTATATCGGCTATGGAAATATTTGGGATAAGAGGTAGGAGTAAAATGCGACTCTTGAATACAAATAATGTCAGGCCGTAGTTTATCGTATTGGAGGAAAGCTTTGCGTCTCTTCTGTGGCGAATTGAACCCCCTTACATTATGCGTAATGATCCTACACATGGTTAAGGATGTAGAAGATGCTAAATCTCTGTAATAGGACCTCACGTCCAGAGCATATGAAGTGACTAGTGAAGACGAGACATGGGGGGTTAGAGACCGGGAAAGCCCACAAATGAGTTCGCATGCCAAGCAGATCAAAAATAGAGAATAGGGAATACCATAGAACAACAATAGTTACAACAGTCAGGTACCACGTGCCAAACAAAACACGTCGACATCGTGTCCTGAAATGCACTCGGCGTAGGGGGAACATGGGGTATAAGTTCCGCAGCAACCAATTAGATCATTATATGTTGAAATGCTGTGGTAAGGTCATAAAAGGCAGTGTGAAGGAAGACAGTGGGGGGGGGGGGAGAAAAAAAAAGGCAAGGGGGGGGGGTCGGGGAGGAGGGGAAAAGACAGGGAGGAAGAAAGACTAGGAAAGTATGTTGAGATGAAAAGGATTTCCGTCCAGTGCTAGGGCAGAGGCGATCCACGCGGCCAACCAACTACAAGAGTGCGTAGTTGCACCCACCAAGGCCAGACCAGCTAAACCCTGGAGGACAACTGGGTTGCTAAATGCCACTGTGGATGTTTCAGCCCCATACGGGCAAGAAGGCCTGTAGGGTCAACATGCTGACACATAATATCTACAGATTAGCTGAGTGACATGTATAAAGGAATCAAACCTTCAAATAGAGCAAAAGTAAATAAATCACATAGAACACAGTAGTGTACAGTACGTGGTGTGTACCCGAACCCCGAGTTTCAACATCGGATCGGGCGCGTAATAAACCGCCTATCTCGGTCGTCACCCGTGGTAAGCGAAAGCACCAATACAATCGCATCGGGATGAAACAAGTTTTAGCTAAGACTATAGTGCGAAGAATAGTTCAATAGCAAAGAACACTTGCAGGGCCTTGCGGCCTCTCACCCCCGATCACCACGTCAAACCGTACCATGGTAGCGTTACAAGTGGCGTGTCTCTGATTTCCGCGGTGGGGGGGATGTCCTCTCTATCAGCGATAAGAAAACAAGTTAGTCATAACAAAAAGCAGAAGAAAAACTCCAACAGTCTAGTAACCAGAATACAGATTCCTGCCAAAGAGGTAACAGGTATTGCCAACCTCCCGCAAGGTCAAGTAAGAGACCAGCTTCGCATCCCATCTTTCTGCAGGGAGCCAGGTTCAAGACAAATCCCGAGAATATCCAGGGAGAGCTGGTAAGGCGGGAGGAGGTGCTCGACGGGTATGCCAGGATCGCTCTGGTCGTCTTGGTAAAGGAGCTGAGGAAGGAGGCCGATCATACGGGATGCCTTCTTGTTGCAGGATTTCCAAACCCTCTGAGAGATCTTTAATAGTGTAGTCTCTAGAGCCGATTTTGCAAGCGATGTGGAAAGGGAAGCCCCAACGATAACGTATTTGGGCCCTCTGAAGGGCAAGTGTCACTGGTCTCATTGATCTTCTCTTTTCAAGGGTGACCGGAGCTAAATCTGCATACAATTGTACCGAGGTGTCAACCCCCGGAAGGGCTTGTAAGTTGCGAGCAGCAGCCAAAAGTTGGTCACGCATTTCAGGGTAATGGAGTTTCAGGATAATATCACGTGGCACATTGGGATTCCTAGGCCTCCCCAAAGCCCTATGAACCCGGTCCATCCGGAACATATTAGAGTCTACTTGGGGTAGCAGAGCTTGGAACAAGTTGAGGACCGTAGGTTGTAGTGCAGTAATAGTTTCCGGCATACCTCGTATTCTAAGGTTAGCTCTACGGTTACGGTTTTCCAAATCTTCCAGTTTATATTCTAAGGCTTCCAGCCTCTGAGCATGGCCGTCCAGTGTCTACCTCCATTGCGTCCGCCACACTATCCATCCTCTCTTCCAGGTCAGAAACTCTAGTGCCCAAGTCCTGTATCTGCTTGGTGAAATCTGTCACAGCCTTAGACAGTTCCGTGGTGAAGAGGGACTTTTATGTTGTTGTAAAGTTTTGGTCGGGTCAAAGACCGGAGCAGGTGGTCAACAGCTGGTTCAGGTTCAGATGGCAGTAGCGAACTAGTGCTGTCAGTTGGAGAGTCTGGACGATCCATATTAGAGGGTTGTGGAGTACGGAAAAGCTCTGGTAATGTTTGGCAGGATAAGGAGAGACCCTGCGTTTTTTTCTTTTGCGACCTTGCAGGCATGCCGTTATTGGACGGTTGGTAGAGCAGTATAATCAAATCATAAGGCAAATATAGGACTGGTGAAAGGTAAGGAAAGACACAAGGGAAAGCATTGCCTTAAAAATAGAAAACAGAGTAAGAAAAAATCACATTGTGCCGCGGAGCAATGCAGAATACTTCAGGGATGAGTCATCACCACAACGAGACGTGGTAAAGTGTAGGAACAGTCCCGCTTAAGTACATAAATCACGATATTTCCGCAGTATAGAGGAGAAGCGTGTCGTCAAATATATAGTCACTGCGGCAATGCAAATAAGCCCCTGTGAGTTGTCAAAAATATCTTGATGCTCAAGTCCTCAAAATAGCGTATATATAAAAAGGGCCTATTGCGGGGCTGTATTCACATAATGATGTAAAGAAAATGGAGGCAGTACAACTCCTTTCGCTTTAAAAGTAGATATCTGCAGGGGTAATGCAGGGAAATGGAGGCCCAAAGGCAAAGTGGCTCTGCAAGCACGGGGTTTATCCCCACCACTCACCCCAGTTTGCAGACCAGCTGCAGTTTGGAACTTTCCACGAGGGGGGTCCTGTTGCCGATGTCACCAGCCTCTGATGTAAGGCTGCAAGATGGCGGCCGGGTTTTAAGATGGGAGGATCACCCACACAGGTAGGGCAAATGAGGGCCCGTATGGTGCTGGTCCAGTGCCCCAGATGCCTCCGATAGCTGGGAGAGTCCGGAGGGCCGCCGCCGCGAGCAGCGCTGCCGCGCAGTCCTCCGCGCTTCGCCGCTACTTCCGGTCGGCCGGAGCGGCTAAGAAAGTCCGAGGCTCCGGTCCTGTAGTAGGCCGCAAGCCTCCGGGTCGGCCCAGAGCCAAAATTCGCCCGTCTAAAGACTCCTCGTCGTCCGGGGAGCCACTATATACCCCAGGGATGCCTGGATGGCTCGTGCAGGCTGTGGATGGCGGCTGATGCACCTCTTCTAGCAGTGGAGCCCAGGTACGTGCGTCCTTTCTCCTCTGCGTCCAGGCCACGCCCCCCCATAATAAGTTGTATTGTCACATATGTAAAGTTCATTTTACAATATAGGGGAATTCATGAATCAATGTAATTGTACTAGTTAGCGTGAACACCAAATATACTAAAGCTCCTTTGCAGCTTTTACAGATACAATAAAAACATATTTAATTATCTTTGTAAGAAGGGAGGATATGTCCTTGCAGTTACACAAATGTGACTAATTTACTAAATATTCTCCAACCCAGTATTTTTCAGTAATGAGAGTTATATTTCTTCCCTGATGTACAGACTACTGTACTACTCAGCTAGTATACTTATCTTAACCCCTTAGTAGCCAGGTATTTTTTCCGTTTTTGCCTCTCCATGTTTAAGCAGTGATACCTTTTTTGTTTTTTTCATTGACATGGCTGTGTAAGGCCTAGTTTTTTTGCAAGAGAGAAATTGCATTTGCGTTGCAAATATAGACTTTTTTGCTTTACTTTTTATACTGTACATATTTCATACTAAATAATCAGTTAAATGAGTTGGTCTGGTTATTTCAGTCAAGTGGATACCTAATAAGTGTAGATTGTTTGCTTTTTTGTAAAGTGTGAGTGATAAAATGTATTTATTGTAGAATAATTGCTTCGTTTTGCAAACATTATTTAAAACATTATTACATTTTAGTAGAATTTTAAAAATAATTCTATTAAGGATTTATTGTCTTATAAAACTTAAACTTTTAATGTATACATCTGTATGCTAATACTTTATGCTCTGGATCTATGTCCCAGGCTCTGGAAAAGGCAACACTAGTGTGCCCTAACACCAGGGTAATGTACTTACAGTCCTGGGGTCCTTTCAAGGTCCTCAGAGCAGACTGTAGAGGGCTTACTGTTAGGTCAGCAGTCTGTGCACACCACTACCCGGCTACTTACCGTGACTCCTGGTGACCTCTGCAAGGAGCTGAACCAATTGCTCCAGTCTCTGTTCCAACAGGGCGTGTAGATGCTCACCTGTGGCCTCTTAAAGGGCCAATATATGAATCTGCAAATTCTTTCCTAGCCAATGGCTGAGGTTCTCTTTGTATATAAAGCACTCATATAGAGAAGGATTGTTCTGTATATTAGCTAGTGGCTGGACGGTCGAGATGTTTATTTGAGTCTGAGTTAAGGCTTTTTATGTTTTATTTTGAAAGTGTGAATAAAACACCGTTTTGGACTTTAACCTGCTTGTGTCCCTTTCTCACTGTATTGCCACCACCTGCCTACTAGAGCAAATCCCCACATATGGTGTCTTGGAACAGCCAATTGCTGTGAGGAACACACGTGGCGAATTTCCTGGCTCACAAAGGGCATTGAAGCAACAAACCATAGCTATGGATGAACAAGTGAAGTAACTAGTGAAAACCAATCTGCAGCAACAGAAAATGCATGCGGAGGCAGTGGCTGCACAACATGAGACCAACCATCTTCTGGCCGAGCAGATGTCCGTGCTGTTGACCGTTCAGGGCTGCACCACTGGAGCGAGACGTGAGGAAAGAGGTCCACAAGGCACTCAATAAGATGACATCCGAAGATGATAGATGATGTGGTCGACGGTTCAAGAGAGTGGCCACCAGTGAGCAGTTGACATAGCGACTTTGGGCAGAAATGTTGGCACCATTTTTAGTCAGCGAGCCCCAAAAGGCATACTATTACCTCAGTGAGCAGGATGCCCTAGACTACCCTACTGTAAAAACTGAGATTTATCTGTATTTATGTGCTCAGAGGGCCCATCACTTGGTTACCAGGAGGCTGTGGTACCAAGGGCCCAGATGCATGACATCCACCTGGTCCGCCAATGGCTGCAACTGGAGACTTCAACCCCAGCCCAGATTGTGGAGTCAAATGTCATGGACTGGTACGTGAGGGCGTTGCCCACAATAATCCAGCAGTGGGTTGGGCATGGGGACCCAGTCGACACCAACCAACTGGTGGGGCTGTTGGAATGGTACTGGGCTACCTAGTCCCTGAGACGAGAGGCTCTACCCACCCACATAATTCCTTAAGGCCCAAAGGCCATGCTTTCCTCAGGACTCTGGGCTGGCATACTACCCAAGGAAACCATTTGTTGTAGATACAATGAGCCCAGACATGTTGTGACCCAGTGTTCCCAAGACAGCAAGCCTATGGACTGCAGCTCTGCCCAGCGGATGTTCCTCTATACCACCGCAGCTTACCCGGCTGCCAAACCAGCCCAGGCAAACCAGACGACAATGAGCGACATCTATGCCAGGTGACAGCGGCAGGCTGCCCAGCAGTGGCCCTACTAGTGTCACGCTCTGGTGTGAAGGGGAAAACCACACCAAGCATAGGAGGGAAGGGGATGAGGCCAGTAAACAAGTGAAGGAAAAGGGTCACCTCCTGCAGGAAACCCTGACACAAATCCTGACTGACTTCAAGTATGAACAGGCCTCAAAGGTAGGGGAGTTCATACACAGGAACCTAAAACCAAACTGACCCTATAGGACCCTGCAAATACTGACAGGACTGAGTCTACCTGTTCCTCCAAAAGGAAGGACGAACAGGAGTCTCCAAAAGGCCAAATAACACAACAGGGAAAAGCAGGGTAAACACAAAAGGGAAAGAGGACACTTATCTTAAGAAGAAATGGAAGCAACCAGATCTCAGGAGAGAACCACACCAATCCACCACAATGTCCACTGAAACTATAAACCACAAGTAACTGTGGTAGAAGCAGGAATAAATAGGGGAAGGACAATTACCACACCCACAACAGCTGAGGGGAAGGGGTGTGGTAAACAGCAACAACACAAAAAGGAAAACATGTCAGATTATGTCACATGTGCAAGCCTAGCCGACTTTCTGCAACCTGTTGCAGGAACGTCCGTGACATTACCCCCCCTTTTACGGGTGACCTCCGGGCACCCAGGCCCAACTTTATCAGGATGAGACCTGTGAAAAGCTTTCACCAAACGACTGGCATTCACGTTAGATGCCGGTACCCATGTCCTCTCCTCTGGTCCATAACCCTTCCAGTGAACAAGATATTGAAGAGTCCTACAGAGAACTCAAGAGTGAATAATCTTGGCGATCTGGAATTCCAAACTGCCATCCACCAAGACAGGAGCAGGTGGCAAGGGAGATGGCTCCAGAGGTTCAACATATCTCTTCAACAAAGATCTGTGAAACACATTATGGATTTTCAGGGCCTGAGGAAGTTCAAGGCGAAATGCTACAGGATTAATAATGGCAGTGATCGTATATGGGCCAATAAATCTTGGATCCAACTTCCAAGAAGGAACTTTCAACTTAATGTTCCTTGTTGACAGCCACACAGAATCACCCACACTTAGGTCCGGACCATTCATACGTTTCCTGTCAGCCACACGTTTGTACTTGTTACCCATATTAATCAAGTTATTTTGAATTTTCCGCCATATAGTTGACAATGATGACGAAAAACGTTCTTCCTCAGGAATACCAGAAGTATCAGAACCAGAAAATGTGCCAAACTGCGGGTGAAAGCCATATGCCCCAAAAAACGGTGACTTACCAGTGGAGTCCTGTCTGCGATTATTTATGGCAAACTCTGCCAAAGACAAAAACAAAGACCACTCCTCCTGGTTCTCAGAGACAAAACATCTCAAGTAAGTCTCCAGACTCTGATTAGTACGCTCAGTCTGTCCATTCGTCTGGGGGTGAAAAGCAGAGGAAAAAGACAGTTGTACCCCGAGCCATGTACAGAACGCCTTCCAGAATCTGGACACAAACTGAGTCCCACGATCTGAGACCACATCAGTGGGAATGCCATGAAGTTACAATGTTGTCAACAAACACTTGTGCAAGGGTTTTAGCATTAGGGAGTCCGGGCAATGCAATAAAGTGCGCCATTTTACTAAAACGATCTACAACCACCAGAATAACTGTCTTTCCAGACGAATTAGGTACAGTAGATCAGTGATGAAGTCCATAGATAAGTGAGTCCATGGTCTGGACGGGATGGGTAACGGAAGTAGGGGTCCAGAAGGTCGAGTATGTGTCACCTTAGCGTGTGCACAGACAATACAGGCCGACACATAGTCCTCAACACACTTACGGAGCCCCAGCCACCAGAATCTACGAGAGATGAGGTCGACAGTGGATTTACTCCCAGGGTGTCCCGCAATTACCGAACAATGATGTTCCTCAAACACCTTATGATGCAATTAAGAAGGAACAAACAATTTCCCAGGGGGGAAAGACTCCGGTGCGTCTCCCTGGGCCTCAAGCACCTTAGCCTCAAGATCAGGGTAAAGAGCGGACATCACCACTCCTTCGGACAGTATAGGACTCGGATCTTCAAAATCACCACCTCCAGGAAAACTACGTGACAAGGCATCCGCCTTCACATTCTTAACCCCAGGACGATATGTGACAATCAAATTGAATCTGATGAAGAACAAAGACCATCTGGCCTGCCTCGAATTAAGTCATTTAGCCGACTCCAGGTAAGCCAGATTTTTGTGATCAGTGAATACAGTGATTGGGTGAATCGCCCCTTCCAACGAATGACGCTATTCCTCAAAAGCCAACTTAATGGCCAGTAACTCTCTGTTACCCACATCGTAATTTCTCTCCGCAGCAGAGAGTTTTTTCGAGAAAAAGGCACATGGTCGCCATTTACCAGGTGACGGGCCTTGTGATAAAACTGCTCCTACCCCCACCTCGGATGCGTCAACCTCCACAATGAAAGATTGTGACACATCTGGCTGCACCAATATATGGGCAGAAGAAAAGCACTCCTTCACAGCGGAGAAGGCTTGCAACTCTGCATCAGACCACACTGAGACATCCGTCCCTTTCTTAGTCATGTCAGTTAAGGGTTTAACTATTGTCGAATAGTTCTTAATAAATTTCCGGTAATAGTTGGTGAACCCCCAAAAACCGCATTAGAGCCTTCAAATTTTCAGGTCGATCCCAGTCCAGAACAGCACGGACATTCTCTGGATCCATACGAAAACCTGAAGATGACAGCAGGTATCCTAAGAATTGCACCTCGTGTACAGCAAAAACACATTTCTCTAATTTCCATATCTGGAGAATAGATTAGTATGTCATCCAAATACACGACTACAAACCTCCCCTCAAGGTGATGAAAAATGTCATTAACAAAATGCTGGAAGACAGCAGGAGCATTGGTCAACCCAAAAGGCATGACCAGGTTCTCAAAGTGACCCTCAGGAGTATTAAAAGTCGTCTTCCATTCATCCCCTTCCTTGATCCTGACCAGATTATATGCCCCCCTTAAGTCCAACTTGGAGAACACCTTGTCATCAACAATCTGGTTAAACAAATCAGGAATCAAAGGAAGGGGGTAAGGATCACGGACAGTAATCAGATTGAGTTCACGGAAATCCAGACATGGCCTAAGGGTTCCATCCTTTTTCTTTACAAAGAAAAACCCAGCTGCCACTGGAAGGTCTTGTATGTCCCTTAGCCAAACTCTCAGCAATATATTCTTTCATGGCCATTCTCTCAGGTCCAGAGAGGTTATATAGTCTAGATTTGGGCAACTTCGCACCGGGGATAAGATTGATAGGACAATCGTATTCCCGGTGAGGGGGTAAATCCTAACATCCACCTTCAGAAAATACATCAGCGAAATCAGATATAGAAGCGGGAAGTGTCTTAGTGGTTAAAGAGGAAAAAGATGTATTGAGACAATTGTCAATGCCATAATCACCCCAATCAACAATCTGTCTAGTATGCCAGTCAATGGTTGGATTATGTTTACTTAACCACGGTAAACCCAGAACCACTGGAGCAGGAAGACCTTCCAACACAAAACATGAAATAAGTTTCTGATTAAATTCACCTACTCTTAATCTGATATCATGCACCATCTGAGACAAACACTTCTGCGATAGAGGTGCAGAATCAATAGCAAACATAGAAATCTTCTTCTCCAATGTACTCAGAGACAATCCATGCATACGGACAAACTGAGCATCAATCAGGTTCACCCCTGCCCCGCTGTCGATAAACACCTCAATTCTCACAACCTTTGACTCTAGCGCCACCTCAGCAGTCAGGAGAAAATGGGTACTACAGGATGAAGACAAATGCACATTTTCTATCTCTCTACCCACCCCTCCAAGAGTGAGATGGGAATTCAACGCCCCCTTTCCTCTCTTTTAGAGACTGAATGCATGGACATGTGTTTATAAAGTGTCCTTTCTGCCTGCAGAAAAAACACACACCCTTTTTATTACCAGAATGCTTAAAGGGGTTCAAGGTCCTGTAAAACTGATGATCTATCCCCTGGATAGATCATCAGCATCTGATCGGCGGCGGTCCGACACCCGGGACTCCCCCCCCGATCAGCTGTTTGAGAAGGCAGCGGCGCTGCAGGAGCACCGCAGCCTTCTCTGTGTTTTCCTCAGGCCCAGTGATGTCACGACTAGTTTCACTGGCCTGGGCGGGGCTAAGCTCTGTTGACTTGAATGGAGCTTAGCCCCGCCTAGGCCAGTGATACTAGTCGTGACATTACTGGGCCTGCGGTAAATACAGACAACTCCTGCAGCACCACTGCCTTCTCAAACAGCTGATCGGCGGGGGTCCCGGGTGTTGGACCACCGCCGATCAGATGGTGATGATCTATCCAGGGGATAGATCATCAGTTTTACAGAACTACAGAACCCCTTTAAGAGTGGAAACACTCGTTAGCTCCCCCTAACTGCATAGGTTCATCCCCAGGCATCAACCTAGGGGTATCTTAACCCAAAGTGTCATAGGAAGACAATACAGCGCAATAGATCTCAACAGAGCGCTCACCTTGACGAAGGTCACGTAGCTTGGTCTCGGCCAGGGAGATGCGATCCGGGTCATCATAGATAATCCCCAAAGCCTTGAAAAATTCATCTACCGAATGGAGAGACTGCGATCCGGTCAGCAGAGAAAAGGCCCATGACTGTGCTTCTCCTTTAAGCAGCAATATGACCACACCAACTTTCTGTTCCTCATTGCCACATTGCCAAAGTACAATTTGCACGCCTCCCTGAACAGGTAGGTAAAGTTATCACGTCCCCCAGCGAATCTGTCCAGGAGAGTGACTTTAGGCTCCAGACAGGCCAGACAACCACCACCCCCGGAACCAACAGCCTGTGGTTTCTGAATTTGGGTGACGGTTGTGTGGAGGTCAGCTACCTCCAAGTAGAGACCCTGTAGCCGTTCAGTTAGTGCAGTAATTGGGTCCATGTCTGCACTTAAAAAATGATGGTTTTTGGCGGTTTAGGAACGTTTTGTGGTTGCAGGAACGTCCTTGACAACTAGATTCAGGGAGCCTGCTAACCCTGGTGAAGGGGTCCCTGATGGCTGGTGTTCAAATTTGATGGTTACACCATGCCTTGGGTGGACCAGCTTATTGAAAGACTAGGAGGAGCCTTCACCATGCTTGACCTCACTTCACCACGCTTGACCCCACCAAGTGATACTGGAAAGTACCCCTGACAGATAGCGCCAAATAAAAAATGGTGTTTATCAACTGTTAGGGTCTTTTTCATTGCGTGTTAACATTTGGTCTCTATATGGCCCCCGCAACATTCCAACGGTTAATGGATATAGGCTTAAAACCTCATAGTAGATACACCTCAGCCTATATGGATGATATTATCATTGTCAGCAATGACTGGGATGGTCACTTTACCAAGTTAGCCGGTAGTGTTGAGTGAATCAAAACATTTAAAATGGAATTTGATCCGAAGATTTGGAAAAATTTTGATTCGCCACAAATCCGAATTCCTTGCGCTTTTCTAAAAATGCCAGCTGCACTTGTTCCAAAGTGAAAGTAGGAGGCCTGGGAATGCGAGATCACCTATAATGCTGTACAGCAAGCCAATCTGCAGATAGCCATCCCCTGTGATGTCACAGCCCTATAAAAAAAATCATCCAGTGCAGTCTCTACCATTTCACTGTGAACTGAGCATAAGGAGAGACATGATAAGTGCTTTTGCACTAGGGACAGTGTTGCAGAAAACTATTAGTAGAAGAATATTGGATATAGATAGTGCAGGGACAGTGCAGGGAGATAGTAGGGAGTTTTTTTAAGACTGTATGGAAAGCATAGGGAGACAGCAAGGACACTGCAGGTTTAGGGTAATCGCTGCATTCATCTTGTTCAACTGCTACGCCATTCATAGTTATTTTATACATAGATTTACTGTGCGTCACACTCAATATTAAAGGGTGGACTGTTACATTACTGATACAGTTACTGTACACTATGGCCAACAGACAGTTGCCTAGGCCCTCCAAAGGAACGGGCAGTGACAAAAATATTGCTGTAGCTGGCACATGTAGCAATAGAAGAATGGGGTTGGTAGCAGCAGCCACAGCAACAGACCAGAGCTGCCACTGTGTTTTGACCAACAATCCAGCTGTACTGGAATGATTGACTCGCTCTTCAACATCATCTCAAATGACAACAGATACACACAGCCAGGAATCGGTGGGTTCCTCTGACACCATGCTTAGTTGTAATGGCCCAGGAACTTCCTCTGTGCCCTCACCTGACTTCAATCTGCCTCTTGCTTTTGCTGCTCCTTCTGCTTGCCAAGTAATGTATGCCGCCAGCTCAGCTCCATTTTTCAGGGAGCATGAGCTTTGTAAGGACAGTCAGCAGTTACAGACCAGCCTAGACTTGGAGGAGAGGTCCACTGCGGACACTTCTAGTCGTGCAACTACCGATGATGACAGATGGCAGTGAGAGCACATCTTGCAAGAGGTCAGGGATGTGCGCAAGAGACAGGTGAGGGTGTCACAAGTGATGACCGAACAGAAGTGGATGAGGATGTAGCCGATCGCACATGGGAGCTGAGAAGAAGAGAGGGCATTGTCATCATCAGAGGGCGAGGCATGCGTGATCGTCAGACAGCCAGTGGGAGATCTGCAGCCAAACCCAGAAGGGGTACACCATCTGCTACTCAGGAGACTACCTGTTAGGAACACACTCGCAGTGCACAGGTTCATAAAAGCAGTGGCAGGCAGGCAACACACAGTGGTGGAGGGGTAATGCCATACTCGCCAGTGTGGGAATTTTTCACCAACTCACTGGGGGACATTAGCTCTGCTTTATGCAGCATTTGTGGGCAGAAGGTGAGGTGAAGCCAGGGCTCTAATGTTGGTACAGCATCACTGCATCAACACATGGAGCGCCAGCATAAAGTGCGTGGGAAAACCGTGCCACTCATTTAGTGTTACTGCCTGATGCAGCAACTCCCACCAGCCCACACCCCCTCTCCAGCAGTCAGGGCTCGACAACATCAGCAGAAGGAAGCTGTTGTTCCTTCCCATCGACTTCAATGTCATCTATTGCTCCTAATGCTCCTCCTCTTTCTCCTCCTACCCCTCATCACCTGTTTCCACAGTAATCAATCATTGAGGTGATTTTAAAGAGACAATAGTATGAGTGCAGTCATCCAACGTTGAAAGAGTTTACACCAGCACTGAGTTGTAACTGTTGTCAAGGACAATATATGTCATTCACAGCCCATTGGGTAAATGTGGTTCTGGAACAGGCACACCAGCAATTTGGCCAGGTGATGGCAATGCCAGCTCTGCGTTGTAATGCTGGGATTTCTGCGTCAATGTCCTACTCTGCCTCCTCAGCCTCCACTTTGTCTTCACCCTTAATTGTTGGAACAGTTCACAGTGGTCCTCCAGTATATCACCTACAGGATGCAAAGTTAGGTGTTGTCACGTGGTTCTGCACCTGGTCAGCCTTGGTGAACAGAGCCACACCAGGGAGGAACTGCTAAGCATCATCAATAATGGAATCAAACACTGGCTGGCTCCTCGCCAACTAGAGATAGAAACCGTGGTTACTAATAAAGGGAAGAACATTTTGTCTGACCCATGCACCCTGCGGGATGGGCAGGTCTACTCCCTGGTGTAACTATCACATTAGCCAGTGGCAGCCCATATTTGAGATGTGCTGTTTGCTCAGGCTCTTTGAGGAAGAACTATGGAATGAATGTCATTCCAGTCCTTTTCATCCTGGAGGAGCATGAGGAGCTGGAGGGCAATGTTGAAGATGATGTAGATGACCCCTACAGACTGTGGCAGTATGCGGTGGAGATGGAGCTAGGGAGGCCCTCCAAGTCCCTTGTGCAAATGGCCAGATGCATACTGTCATGTTTGTGTAGTCACAGCTGGATTGTCAGGATTCGGCAGAGGGATGACTACTTGCTATCCACATTGTTAGACCCTTGCTACCGGTCAAAAATGGGTGCATTTTTTAGACCTTCTGGGAAGGATGCAAAAATAGACTACTATAGAAACATGCTGTACAGTCAGTCAACAGACCTACAGTATGAATGATGTCATTCCACTCCTTTATATCCTGGAAGGGATGCTGAGAAATCTGATCAGTGAGGAGACAGAAGATGCGGTGCTTATATATCATGTCCACCTGAGTCCTGAGGAGGATGAACTGGCAGAGGAGGAGGAGAAAATAAACGCCTAGGACTTTTTACACACAACTAAGTGGTTTATCTGCCCAAGTGACAGGAGATGAGCAGGAGCATGAGGAGCTGGAAGGCGACAACATAGACAACACAGATGACCTCGACAGACCGTGGAAGCATGCAGTGGAGATGGAAGCAGGGAGGTTTTCCCAGTGCCTTGCACAAATGGGTGGATATAAGCTTTCTTGTTTGTGTATTCACAGCTGAAATTGTTAGGATTCAGCAGAGGAATGACTACTGGCTATCCACAATGTTAGACCCTTGCTACTGGTCAAAAATGGGGCATTTTTTCAGACCATCTGAGAAGGATGCAAAAATGGACCACTATTGAGACATGCTGTCGCCCGTCCTCAGGAAGGTCTGACCAGGGGTGTCCTCTGCACTCATGCTCCACTGCCATGACTGGTGAGGGACCAAGGCAGGAGCAGCACCAGCTCCATATGCAGCAACTTCAGTCTGGAGTCTCTGATGAGCAGTTTTCTTCAGCTGTCTATTGAAGAAACCACCCAGCAGCAGCGCCAGCAAGACATGCAGCAGAACCTCAACGAGCAGGTGGTTGCATACTTGGACTGCACCCTGTCACCCATGATCCAAGATTCCCTGGACTACTGGGCATGGAAACTTGAAATGTGGCAACAACTGTCCAAGTTTGCCATGGGCATGCTGTCCTGCCCAGCCAGTAGTGTGGCATTAGAGAAGATGTTCAGTGCTGCGTGGGTCATAGTTACCCCTGAGAGAACTTGCCTTTCCTCCCTAAATGTTGAAAGACTAACACTCTTAAAGATGAATCAGGCATGGATCAACCAGGTTTTCCAGATGCCGGTGCCTGATACAGAATAGATTGTTCTGCCACTAATGATCATACTGTATTGTGCTGCCACACCGCAATAGTCCGCAAAAAGAGCAGTGAAAAAATCATGGAGATGTGCAATACTTTGATTCATGATGCGGACCAAACATTACCATTGAAGTCTATGTGTCTGTGAAAATCACGGATTGTGTCCGTTTTTCACTGACCACTGATAGGAAATGCTTTTAATATTTAATTTTCAGCTGAGCAGTGTCCATGGAATACAGATGACTCAGAGGGCAAAAAACAGTCACAAAGATCAAACAAGGATCCTTCATGGAAATCTTCACGGATCAAACATGAACCTTTCACGGTGTGAAGCAAAGAAATGTGAACAAAGCTTTAAAGGGGTTGTCTGGGTACAGAGCTGAACCCAGACATAACCCATTCTTCACCTCTCCAGTTGAGCATCCTAGCATTTCTTCCGCCTAGCAGTGAGCCCGGTAATGTCACCAGTACTAATAGGCGGTGATCTTTAGTGCTGCCCTAGTCTGTAAAATGGCCTAGGCCAGCGTTAATCCTCCGCCTAGCAGTGTAAAAATGTGAACAAACAGCCCTTGCCCTGCGCTCTGCAGCATAGGGCAAGTGGGATGCTCAACTCAGAACATCCAGAGGGGTGAAGAACAGGTTATGTCTGGATTCACCTCTGAACCCGGATAACCCCTTTCAGCTTTGTTCCAAAGTTATTTACTGAAAACCACATATAGCATCCAATTTAGATTTATTCTTAATTTCTGAAAGTTTACATTCTAAGTTCAGATGCCGCAATTTTATTTGTGTCATGTTTGTATAATAGAAAAAACGGATCTTGTAAAAAGAATGGATCCTGTAAAAAACATCCTGAGAATACATTATACACATTTTGCATTCGTTTTAGCCATTTCCATCTGAGATCCATTTTTTTCAGACGGGGAAAACAGTCCTCAGGGCTGATGCACATGACCATTGTTTTAGACTGCATTCAATCTGCATTTCCCGACCCATTCACTTCAATGGGGCTGCAAAAGATGCGGACAGCACACAGTGTGCTGTCCGCATCTGTATGTCCGTTCCGCAGTACCCAGAAAAAAAAATAGAACATTACCTATAGTATTGTTGTCAGCGTTACGTCTTTTCTGTAAAATGCGGAACGCACACGGCTGGTATGCAAGACCGCGTGCAAGAGCCCTTAATGGATTTGTTTATACTGCAAGCACATGGTTTCCTGCAAACCTCATTCTAAGCATCATCAATAATGGAATCAAACACTGGCTGGCTCCTCGCCAACTAGAGATAGAAACCGTGGTTACTAATAAAGGGAAGAACATTTTGTCTGACCCATGCACCCAGTGGGATGGGCAGGTCTACTCCCTGGTGTAACTATCACATTAGCCAGTGGCAGCCCATATTTGAGATGTGCTGTTTGCTCAGGCTCTTTGAGGAAGAACTATGGAATGAATGTCATTCCAGTCCTTTTCGTCCCGGAGGAGCATGAGGAGCTGGAGGGCAATGTTGAAGATGATGTAGATGACCCCTACAGACTGTGGCAGTATGCGGTGGAGATGGAGTTAGGGAGGCCCTCCAAGTCCCTTGTGCAAATGGCCAGATGCATACTGTCATGTTTGCGTAGTCACAGCTGGATTGTCAGGATTCGGCAGAGGGATGACTACTTGCTATCCACATTGTTAGACCCTTGCTACCGGTCAAAAATGGGTGTATTTTTTAGACCTTCTGGGAAGGATGCAAAAATAGACTACTATAGAAACATGCGCTCTGCAGCATAGGGCAAGTGGGATGCTCAACTCAGAATATCCAGAGGGGTGAAGAACAGGTTATGTCTGGATTCACCTCTGAACCCGGATAACCCCTTTCAGCTTTGTTCCAAAGTTATTTACTGAAAACCACATATAGCATCCAATTTAGATTTATTCTTAATTTCTATTCAGATGCTGCAATTTTATTTGTGTCATGTTTGTATAATAGAAAAAACGGATCTTGTAAAAAGAATGGATCCTGTAAAAAACATCCTGAGAATACATTATGCACATTTTGCATTAGTTTTAGCCATTTCCATCTGAGATCCATTTTTTTCAGACGGGGAAAACAGTCCTCAGGGCTGATGACCATTGTTTTAGACTGCATTCAATCTGCATTTTCCGACCCATTCACTTCAATGGGGCTGCAAAAGATGCGGACAGCACACAGTGTGCTGTCCACATCTGTATGTCCGTTCCGCAGTACCCAGAAAAAAAAAGAACATTACCTATAGTATTCTTGTCAGCGTTACGTCTTTTCTGCAAAATGCGGAACACACACGGCTGGTATGCAAGACCGTGTGCAAGAGCCCTTAATGGATTTGTTTATACTGCAAGCACATGGTTTCCTGCAAACCCCATTCAGGTGAATAAAACTGATTTTCAGTGGATGAAATTTCTGCAACAAAATCTGTGTGTGAAGGCATCCTTAAAATTTCTCTTATATATTTAGTCCTACTTAAAATATTAATTAATTAATAATAATGGACACCAATCACTGACGGTTAGCTCAGTTAGGCTTCCTTCAAATGAATTTCACGAATTGTGAGTGTTTTTTTATTTACATATTTTTGACCTGCGTTTTTCATGTGTTTTTTATTCCTTATAGACAAGTACATGGCAAAACAGCTGAAAAATAACTAGAACCAGAAAAATGGTGTGAAGAAAGATAAATGTGCCGGTACGCCCCCTTTTCTGTTCATGTCTGAAAAGTGTCTTGAAATGGCCCAACTAATGGTGTGTGACAAAATGTGCGGCTTATTTATGCCACAAAAGTAGTATAAATAGGTTAGTAAATAGGTTAGTAAATGTCCCCAAAGTTTTTAAATGCGCCAGAACAATGGCAAAGATTGTATGATAAATCTGATGCATCTATAGACTGCCTGTCTAATAGTTTAAGACAAGGCAAGCACACAGCACTGGCCCCATGTGTAGTGGCCCACCTTAACCTGTTTAATTCCGCCTAACTTATAAAGGCGGTATAGGTAAATGTTGGGATTGTACACACATGTGCAATCCCAGATACAGTGCATGATTGAGTCTGTACCAATAGCATGGTCATTAGAGAGGCAAGATTTACCAACTCCTGAGCTGAAGAGACTCCATAGACTATAATGGGGTCTTCTCAGGAGCTGCTCCTTTACTGGACAAAAAAGTGTTTCATGCAGGAGTTTTCTGTCCAGTCTTTTTGACAGAATCTGTAACAGTGGTCCGAAAGCAGATGAGAATGAATAGTATTAGATTGAAGTATAGCATCAGATTCACGTTTAACACACAAATACAGTGCAAGAACCAAGAACACTACATGAATACAGCACCAGAACCAACTACATAAATATAGCACCAGAACCAAACCCATACTGTAAGTCAAATACAGCACCAGAACCAAGCCTATAAGTCGAACACAGCACCTGAACCAAGTTCACTGCATGAATACAGCAACAAAACCAAGCCTATAAGTCGAATACAGCACCACTGTTGAGAGATCATTTACCTGGTCAGTGGCAAAGAGGAGAGCTTGGGTGGCCCCCTGGGGCATCTGCCCACTGGAAAACTTCCCTGTAGGGTCTATGGCCAATCCCTCCCCTGCTGCTGAGCAGTCATCGGTGACCAACCTTTCAGCTCTACAAACAGTCCACCTGTGCTGCGCACCAGCGTCTGACTGACCATGCATGGTGTTTAGATACTACCTACCGGGAATAGTGGGGCAGGGAACCAGCACTCTAAAGACATACTGATAGGGAACTTAGGGAAGATTGTCCCTCTTGGGGACAGCTTAATGCTAATGTCTGTAAAGCACTATGGAATATGTCAGTGATATAAGTGAGGAAAATAAATTAATAAATCAAACTATAGTGTAAATGTGGGAAGGGATAATGCACTGTATCGATTAGCTGTAGCATTAATAACTCTCTCATAAATCCTTTCCATGTCAATCCAATAACGCATGTTCCCTATGCATTAGCAGGCCATCAAGTTACCATTAGATCTAACTGTATGCATACAGTTTCATAAGTTCAGCTCATTGTTCATGGAGGACATTAGCAAGCTGTCTTCCATCAGAAGTAGCCTTAAAAGGACCTGACACCAGCCCTAAACTAGCCTTGACCCAGGATAGAGGTCCTAGCAGAGCTAACAAGCAAACATTAATCAAACAAGGCCTCAATTTGTAGATCAATACAAGCCAATTAGACAGATCCCTACAGGGGCTATACCCAGGAGACACACTGTGACCTTTGCCCTGTTCCTTTTTATGATCCCTGTGCACAGATGCTTCATATAAATGATAGTAACTCACCTTTTTTCATTAGCACATGTGGTTATATCATAAAAACAACATTCTTTCAGCACAATGTGAATTATGTGCCAGCATCATTTAATTCTTAGATAAATGTTGCGCTCTTCAGCATTCTTTGAATAGAGCTATTTGGAATGAAAACTTTATATTTCAAAGCCTTGAAAACAATTTATACCCTTCACTTATTTGCAGTTAACAAAATTGTAAAAAAAAAAAAAAGTCAATATTTTGCAGACCTGTCTAAATTTAATCTACAAATTCATTAGTATTTATATACTCTTAATTGCATTGTCATCACACAGCCTAGGTTATTATCTTCTTTTCTAAATGAACTTTTTGTGCAGCTTAAGAAAAAATATTTTGTAATTTAATTTCAGAGATCAAGATATAAAAAAAACTGTGAAGTAATAATATTTAAAACATATTTAAATAAAGATATATTAACGGGTTTATCTGAGGAAATTGTATCATATATTCCATAACAGTTTCTTTCTAACAAAAATAGAACCAGCCTCCCATGGATCCAGACTTCCCCCCATTTATTGCTCCAATTGTTTTACTACATTTATTTCAAGCTGGAAGCTCAGGGGGTATGTCCTTTCTGCTGCATCTCTTTCCCTCTAACTGTCACAACTTCTGTAACCCCGGTGGTCCAGGCCTACCAGAATTCCCTGCTCCCAGCAGGTATGGCTGCTGGAATGCTCACCTCAACCCCTGCTCAAGTGTCCCAGTGGTCTAGACCAGCTGGCGTCTCTCAGTTCCTACTTGGCATCCACTACATCCTGAGCTGTTTCCTTTCCCTTTCCTGCAGTGCCCCTGTCTTCCCTGGGCATGTAAACACTCCCTCTGCCTCTTAAAGGGCCGTTGCGTGATTCCTAACTGATTTCCCTCTGCCTGTATACTGGATTTGACCCTCTATTGCCTGACATGACCTCTGCCTGACTTTCATATAGACCATGTGCTGCCTGCCCTGACCTTTGACCTGTTAACAAGATTGAATGAACTATGATTTCCCTGACCATGGATTGTCCACTGACCATGATCTTGCCAGTCCCCTTTGGTACCACACACCAGTGTCTCTTGACCTTACCTGGGTGTACTGTCCCTAAACAGAGACTCCTCCATGAGTTAGTGGCCTGGTGGCTCCCCTGCAGTGGAGACCAAGGGGCACATTTATTAAGACCAGCATTTAATAACCCCTATACCTAGAAGTGGATCAGCCGGAGTTCTAAATGTAAGAAGCTTCCTAGATAAAACAGGCGTAGAAAATGGTAAATGAGATGGGCCTGCTGGTCGTCCCCTGCCCATGCCACACCCCCTTTTTTAGATCTGGCTTGAATGGGGAGAAGTTGCAGATTGTGGCGCAAAAGACCTTTGTGCCACAATCTGCGCCATAAATATGCCTAATTTAGGCATATATCTGTTTGATAAATGATCCCCCAAATCCTTGTATAGTATTGAAAGGGTGAAAACCAGGGGCTCTCTTAGATAAAGTCCTTAGGAGTAGCCCTAAGCCCAATCTATTCAGTGGGCCCACATCATTACAGCTTCTAACAGTAGACAGGGCTGGTCGCAGTTAAAGGAGCAGACAATTATTGTCTACCTCAGCATATCCTTTTCTTCCTCCACTCAGCCCCTCTGACATGAGCATCGGAGCTTTTCTGGAGATCCGGTGATGTACCTGGTTCTCCATGGGGTTTTACCTCTTTCTGTCTCACTACACTGTTCCCAATAGGTTTAGGTCCCTGCACTTAGCTGGGAAGGGACTGCTGTCCAGTTGTGAGCCGTCACTTAGGACGGATCGTACAAGTAGGTGGGACAGTGGTGCGGATAGAGCACAGGGCTATGCTGTTCCCTACCTTTTCATGACAAGTGTAAAATGGAGACTTTACTTAAGTCAACAGTATGTGTTTAGTTTGACTAATCTGAGGCTTTGGTCCAGATATTTGTAGATGTCTGGGTCGTGGCATCAATAAAACAGGTGCTAAGGGGAAGCATTTATCTTCTCACTCCTTTCTGGAAAAAAAATATGTGACAATCAGAGATCATGTATTATCTGACTGATGGGGGATTAATTACATGCAAAGAAGCCCATATTAGGTTTTTCCCACATCTGTATTGGAGGATCTGTTAGGAGCTTCCATTGCAGATTCTGTCAGAAACACAGGACAGAATTGCACAGCGGGCTATGTTTTCTTGTCTGATAAAATGGCAGGCTTTCTGATGGAAACCACACTCCATTATAGTCAGTGCAGTGAGCCAGGTAAAAAAATTAAATACCAACACCAGTCTCTTGCCACAAATATTGGCTAGGCTGCAGATGTAAATATGGAAATTACAAGTTTTACTGAAACATTTCCCAGAAAAATATATCCATCCAAATATATCAATCCACTCAGCTTCTCCTGCTCTATAACATGGTGCTTTCAGATTGCACTGCATTTTTTGCTGACAGGTTCTCTTTAAGTAGCAGAGATGTCATAGGGCCCCCACCAGAAACCAAGGCCCGCTGCAACTACTCTGCACCATATAGTCATACACTGGAGTATAATGTTGACAATTATAAGCAGAAGAATAATGATAGATTGTTTTAGCATTGCTGCTACATTCAGGTCTATGATTTTGAATTACTGTATATAGGGGAGGCATCTGCAGAGTTTGTTCATTAAATTGTCTGTACTTTGTGTGTAAATGTGTCTAAAAATGTGAAGGTTCACAATCTATACATCACTATGGAATATGTCGGTGCTGTAAAAATAACAGGAAAATAACAGGAAATATCGATTTCCAGGCAGCTTTTCAGATATGATTTCCTTCTCATTCTTATTTACTGTATCATCTGTCATGTTTTTGACAATAGAAAATCAACTCATTTTAAAGAATTCACAGCAGTCACTATCTGCAATATGACTAATGTAATTTGTATATCAGTTACTTTTGTTAAGCAAAGCTTATGAGCGCCTTAATTCTGCAGTATTTATGAAACTGACACAAAGCATAAGTTATATGTCTTGTACTTTCACTCCACTGCTCTAATATACTCTAATTCAGGGCTAGATGAGGCCACAGCAAAGGTTGGTTAAGGTAATTTTTTCAGATTCTAGCAGGTGACTAGCCGAAAAAACTGAAGTACAGCACCTTCAAAGGGAATTGTTAGTGCTGTATATATGGGGTTAAAATAAACCTAAGCTACATTTAAAAATTGGGGAGCACAATATATACAATCTGCAAAAAGTAGATAACAAAAAATATTTCATACCTTAGGACAAGAGGTTGCGGGGCTACAAAAATTACACAAATCTGCTCCCTGAATATATTTTAGCCATTGGGATTGAATAATGGGATTAAGAGTAGTATAGTTTGTCTCCTTTCATTTCAAGTTACATCTAGGCCCTAGATATAGCAAAAGGCTTATGGGCCCTGGTGTAAAAGATCAGATTGGGAGCAACCCACAAATCCTCTCCCCTGCAGATCTTCAGTGAATGACAGTCAACTCTTTCATCATCGTCACTGATGGGCTAGTAAAGGGGACCAGCCTCAGTAATGGTGATATCTATCTCAAGTGTATCTCTCTCCACCACCTTTAGTGCTCAGATGCTTCTACCACTATAGTATAGTATATTTTCATCCACTGCTTAAATAATACCATCATACCATAGTCATATACTATCACCCTATATTGCTGAAATAATACTATTGCCATTCTATAACCACCACTCCTAAAGATACATACACAGTTATACATATACGGTACACGTATAAATACACATTTAGGCATGACTACATATACTTTACAAAGATTTTACTTAACTCTTCTTGCATTTTAAATCCCAGGCCTTCACACTGAAATTGGGCCACCAAGTGGGAAGAATATTATTAAGCAGAATGGGCTGAGTATACCAGATTTATAGCGATTCATGACAAATTAATTTGGATCGAATAGATTTTCTTGGTGAACTTCGGTGAAGCTGCCAAATCGAATTTTTCAAAACTTCGCTCATCTCTAATTATAAAAATAAGATGCCTCAGCATTAATTTCTCATGGTTAATGGCAAGTTTTCATTAAAACACGTATCAGAAGAGCTGACAGGTCCTTTTTAAGTGCATACAGTGACATTATACCTGCCCTATATGCTCAGTGCACAGTGGAATGTAGCAGAGGACACAGTAACAAGTTGGTAGATCTGGCAGGGAGCCTGTGGTCCCAAAGGCTGCAAATGCATGACCCTTATAGCTACACCACTGAGCTAAGCTGTAAAGGTTAACTAGCTTTCTGTGGGATGTGTAAGATTATTTTCTATATGTGCAGTGAATGATTTTTATTTGTTATTTATTGAAATGGTTTCTCCTGTGCAGTTTTATGCTTGACTTAATTAAAATTAGTTCTTATGATTTGAGCTCTCAAAATCACATATTATAGGAATGAGTCTGCTCAAGATTTACATTGTGACTTGCAAAATAATAGTAATAGTTGTGGAGACTTCAAGAAAAGATACCCTTGTAATAAGCTTGTCTCAGGGGACCTGCAATATAAGGTGAGGTTGTCCAAACTAGACAACTACTTTTCTGCATTAACCTGAAGTTCTTTAACTACTTCACGTCCGCCCATAGGATATAAACATCCGTGAAGTGGTTGTCTATTTCTGAATGGACGTTTCTGAGCGTCCATTCAGAAATAGCAGCTGCACGCTAATTGTGCAGCTGCACAGTGGGGTACCTGCTGTCAGTGACAGCAGGGTACCCCAAAGAGAAGGCAGGGACCGTTCCCAGGGGTCCCTGCCTTGTAGATCGCTGTATACACAGCGCTCACCGAGCGCTGTGTATACAGAGCAGGAAGCGCTATTGCGCTTCCTGTTCCGGCCCGGCGGTCACGTGATCGCCGGGGCCGGGAGCGTGCAGGAGCTGCCGGGTCTCTCATAGACCCGATCAGCCCAGCACTGAGGCTGTACAGCATAGTATTATGCTGTACAGCTTCTATGGGGATGTATTTCCCCTGTAACTGGGGCTACTATGCCAGCCCCAGTTACAGGAGAAATCAAGTGTAAAAAAAATAAAATAAATAAGTGAAGTTAAATGTCCCCCTGAGGTCTTGTATGACCTTATGGGGGACACAAAGTGTAAAATAAAAAAAATTAAAAATTATAAAAAAATAGAGTATTATATAAAAAATAATATCACAGATCAAAAAAAAAATAATTTCCCCCCAAATATGTCATTAAAAAAATGTTACAAATAAAAATAAATAAATAAATAAATAAAAGAGACATATTTGGTATCACCGCGTCTGAAACGACCGGCTAATAAAAATTATGCCAAAACAGCTTTTTTTTGTCGCCTCACCTACCAAAAAACATAATATCAAACAATCAAAAAGTCGTATGCATCCCAAAATGATAGCAATAAAAACGTCACCTCATCCCGCAAAAAATGAGCCCCCACACAAGATCATAGCCAGAAAAATGAAAAAAAAAAGTCTCTTAAAAAATTGCAACACAAAAACATGATTTTTTCTAAAAATGCTCTTATTGTGTAAAATGCAAAAAAATAAATAAAAAATAGACATACAGTATTTGGTATTGTTGCGTCCGTAACAACTGGCTCTACAAAAATATCACATGATCTACCTCATCAAGTGAACGGTGTAAAAAAAAATATAGAAAAATGCCCCTAAACTGCTTTTTTTTTTTAGTTAACCTCCCAAAAATTAGATTAAAAAGTAATCAGTAATCCGGATGTACCCCAAAATGGTGCCAATAAAAAGCGCAGCTTGTCCCACAAAAAATAAGACCTCACGCAGCTAGGTCCACAAAAAAATTAAAAAATTATCGCTCCTAAAAACCATGACAAAAAATTCCATGTTAGAAAATGCAGATGCTGCTCCTCCCCTTCTGAGCCCTGGTGTATCCCCAAATAACAGTTTACGACCACATGTGGGGTGTTTCTGCAAACTGCAGAATCGTGGTAATAAATATTGAGTTTTGTTTTGTTGTTAACCCTTGATATGTTACAGGAAAAAAATGATTAAAATGGAAAATCTGCAAAAAAAGTGAAATTTTAAAATTTCACATCTATTTTGCTTTAATTCCTGTGGAATACTTAAAGGGTTAACAACAGTTATAAAACCAGTTTTGAATAGTTTGAGGGGTGTAGTTTCTAAAATGGTGTAATTTATGGGTGGTTTTTATTATGTAAGCCTCACAAACTGACTTCAGAACTGAACTGGTCCTTAAAAAAGTTGATTTTCCAAATTTGCAAAAATTGCGTCTAAAATTCTAAACATTCTACTGTCCTAAAAAAATAAAATGACACTACCAAAATGATGCCAACATAAAGTAGACATATGGGGAATGTAAATTAAAAAGGATTTTATGGGGTATCACTATCTGTCTTAAAAGCAGAGAGATTCAAATTTAGAAACCAGTGAATTTTTTCAAATTTTCGTTAACTTTTGGATTTTTTTATAAATAAAATTAAAACTTATCGACTCAAATGTACCATTAACTTGAAGTACAATGTGTCACGAGAAATCAATCTTAGAATCGCTTGGATAAGTAAAAACGTTCCAAAGTTATTACCACATGAATTCACACATGTCAGATTTGCAAAATTAGGCCTGGTCAGGAAGGGGGTAAGTGGCCCGGATGGGAAGTGGTTAAGGAGGGGGTAGAGATATTTGAAGAAAAAAAATTCTCCCTTTACAGAGATATACAACATATCAATGAAATATAGAAAAAGGCATAATAATAAATTGCAATATTGTGACAGCATTTAAAAATATAACTCCTTCAAATCAAAGAGAATTCTTCATGAGGTTTCTTTAATATATACCTCATGAAGACAGAAGGATGTTTCTCTCTAGTGTTGACATGGATACCCTCTATTGCTTTGGTGTAGAATTATATTTATCAACTGTCAATTAACCCAGCAATCCATCTTGTGTTATTTTGACAAATTCATTGCCAACTAAACAAAGCACACCCATAGCCACTGACACTGGAGTCCAGGATGAGTGGCATTTTTCTATCTAAAGATGTATATTTGAAGTGAAAACAGTTGTTTCTCAATCACCATTAAATAAATGTGATTGTTTTGAATTTTTTCATTAGAATTTTAGCATTAGTTTATGATGAATTGGATTCCGTATTAAAGGGGTTTTCCAAAAACTATCCTGAGGATAGTTCATCAATAAAAATATCTCGGAAAACCCCTTTAAATTAATTTTTGGGATAGGGCTTTATAAAAAAATACTGTTTCCTGTATATGGCATAATTTATTGGGTTGATCAAAATTTTATATTCTCAGGTATCAGATACAGACATTCAGCCACCATAGTCCCTTCCAATTTTACACACTTTTTCAACCACTGCTCCAGTGCCTTTATTCCTTGTATAAGGGTCCATTCAGACAACCGTAAGTGTTTTGTGGTCCACAAATTGCAGAACACAGATACCAGCCATGTGCGTTCTGTATTTTGATGAACGCGCAAGGCTAGCCCTATATAGAAATGCATATTCTTGTCCACTCTATATTTTTGCTCTATATCTTTTGCAGGGACGCGGAATGGATGCGGACAGCACACAGTGTCCAGTCCACATCTTTTGAGGCCCCATTGAAATGAACAGGTCTGCAAATTTTGAAACGGATGTAGACCAGAAATACGGTCGTCTGAATGGACACTATAATGTTTTGTTTTCTGGTCATCCAAACATACACCAACATCTGGTATTACTTCAAAATTAGATGCAAATATTTTGCTATTGAGGTTTTCATTCATTTTAAGGAATAAATCAAACATAAAGAACAAGGCAGGGGAAGTGGCGTTGTGTAGGAGTAATAGTAATGTGAACAGCAGCACAGCATGGAACATGATGGACAAGGCAGGAGATGTGCAGCTGTGCAGGTTTAGTAGTAACTGCATCAGCATCACAGCATACC
Source organism: Rhinella marina (assembly GCA_900303285.1). NCBI lineage: Eukaryota > Metazoa > Chordata > Amphibia > Anura > Bufonidae > Rhinella > Rhinella marina. The sequence continues at coordinate 27,564 of ONZH01013359.1, forward strand.
TCCCAAGTTTATAAAATTGTAAAGAGGGACAATATGTGCGGTGTTCCACTTAATGCATAGTAATTATTCCCCCTTTGTGCCAGCACATAGTAGTAATGCCCACACTGTGCCCCCTTCGCAGCAGTAATGCCCATATATGCCCCTTCTCAGTAGTAATGCTCACATGTGCCTGCTTCACAGTAGTTATAGACAGATATGTGCCCCTCAGTTGCTATGCCCAGATATGCCCCCTCACAACACATGCCCAGATGTGCCCCCTCACAGTAGTTGTGCCCAGATATATCCCCCCTCACAATAGTTATGCACAGATATGTGCCCCCTGATAGTAGTTATGCCAAGTCCAAGATATGTGCCTCCTTCACAGTAGATATGCCAAGATGTGTCCTCTTCCCAGTAGATATGCCAAGATATGCACCCTCAGAGTAGCTATGCCCACATATGCCCCCTTCACTGTAGATATGCCAAGATGTGCCCCCTCAGAGTATTTATGCCCAGATCTGCCCCCTCAGAGTAGTTATGCCAAGATATGTGCCCCGTTCACAGTAGATATGCCAAGATGTGCCGCCCTCAGAATAGTTATACCAAGATATGTGGCAGTTTTACAGTACACATGCCAAGATTTGCCCCCTTAGAGTAGTTATGGGCTGATGTGCCCCCTTCATAGTAGTTATGCCCAGATGTGCCCCCTCAGAGTAGTTATGTTCAGATACATGCCCCCTTCACAGTAGATATGTCAAGATGTGCCCCCTCAGATTAGTTATGTCCAAATGTGCCCCCTTAGAGTGTACCCCCTTCACAGGAAGTTAAAAAAACTGTAAATACTCAACTGGTTCTTCTGATGATCACAGCTCAAATGCCTGGGCTCCCTAGCAGCAGCTTGATGTGGTCATACATTGCACTTGCTGTGTAGGATGAGCTGAGGCTGATTCCTCCATTCCCCCTATCAGGGACGTACATAGAAATGAAGGGGCCCCATAGCAAAAAAAAAGTGCCCCCCCCCCCACGTAAGTATAATTATTGAGTAAATATTGAGTGCCAACAGTCAGTTTCTTCTCCCATTGTGCACGTGGCCACCAGAACAACAGCTAGTCTAAACATCCAAGAAAAGAAGACCACAGTATTGCAGGGACACCTCAAAAATATTAAACAGCTTTATTCAAAAAGGTACATTCATCACATGATGCAACGTTTCAGCATGAAAAATGCCTTTGTCAACGTGTGTAATGTCGCTTCATGTGATGAATGTACCTTTTTGAATAAAGCTGTTTAATATTTTTGACGTGTCCCTGCAATACTGTGGTCTTCTTTTCTTGGAGATATATATAATGTGTGTGTAAAAGCTCTCATTGTTCTATTATTTAGTACAATCCACAAAGACTATTAGTGTAATGGAGCACTGAGGGTCTGAGACCAAACCCCCTTAGAACTCTTAGAACTTAAAGCATATGTGTATGGGGAAATGCAGTAAGTTAAAGGGGTTTTATTCTCTGCCTCTCATTGTCCTATTACTAATAGGATAATGAAAGGTACTATATATATATATATATATATATATATCACCCATAAACCACAGTGTACAGCTCCCTCCCCTACACATTGCAGCAGTGTGTGTCAGTGACTGATTATAACAGTAACAGTCACTCACACACAAAGTGATGTAGACTGCAGCACTAGGCCTGCAGCCCTCCTACTTACCGAGGTTGACGACGTGCCGGTCACTGAGGCAGTCACTGGGCATGGCTGTGGTTATCACACTGGGGAAGGGGGTCAATTATCAAGCTTTTCTCAAGAACTAAGGGCCTCTTTTCACCTCACTGCAATGGCTCTGGCAACGGGAGACACGCCCCTGCCGCGCCAGGGACTAGATGTGCTGAAGCTGAAATACAGCTGGCCAATAAGCAGAGACAGCATCAGGTCATCTCCCTGCTTATTGGCCAGCTGTATCTGGCTTACAGGCAGGGAACCAGTACAAGCGGGGGGCAGTAGTATACAAAACCTCCTTGCTGCTGCTCTGTAGATCGGCCTGCAAGATGAGAAAGTGAGGGGGCAGGGCCATTCAGCCTGGCCGGGCCCCCCAACCTTACGGGCCCCATAGCAACTGCGTGGTCTGCCGCCATTGGCGGTACGCCACTGCCCCCTACACAGCGAGCAGTGCAATGTGTGATTGCATCGTGCTGCTGCTGGGGAGCACCTGCAGCTGACAGAAATGGTGAAGCGGGGTGCGGACAGCTCTCACTATTACAATCAGCTGAGAGCGGGACATACCTCATCCGTTCCACTCAGAATACACATGGGTTTGTTGATTGTGATTTTATATAGTGCTTATGACACGTCTATACCATGATTGGCTCAGGCTGACTGCAAAGCATTATGAGCAAGGTTACTGGTGAGGACACAGCCCAGGGTCACATTATTCTTCTTCTTTATCTTCCCTGCCATGCTGTCTTCTGATTTGATTCAGCCAAATCAAGTCGCAAACATTTGGTAAATTCAAAATGAATTTCATTTATAAGTGATTTGTTAATTTCTAGTAGGTGTTCCAGTAATCACACCCAGCAGCTGTGATGGCAGAGATGCAAATTTTGGAGGTGTGGCTGGACGCATTGGCCCTGAAGCAGAAGGACTGCTTTTCTCAATTTTCCACACTTCTTCTCCTTAACAGCTTGTCACAGCTGACTGATTAAGTCAGTTTCCCCTTGCTTGGTAATTCTCCATGATATCACTATTCATATCCTAAAATATGGTTGCCATAATCTTTCCTGCAGATGCAACAACACTGTCAGTCACTGTGTGAAGTTCACTTTTATGCATTTTTTGATCAATAACCTCACTTTGTTTACTTTAACAGTCTATAAAAATTAGGAACCTATGAATTTGCCTGAAATTGGCACACTAGTTCTTAAAGATATGCAATATATTTCTTCAACATTTCATATCTCTAGCCTAAAGTATGTAGCTAAAAATGAGAACTTTTTGAATGACCCTTGTATCTTCCTGTCCACAGTTCCCCACTTTCTCTATTCACATTATTTAGAGTTATCGCATGCCATACTGGCATATGACCACATCAACAAATCACTGGTCGCAGTAGTCATCTCAATTTGTATGGCACATAACAGCTATAAATATCCAAATTTAAAACAGCACTACTACAGGGTCCGAACTGGACAGTACAAATAGTGGCGGTGCTAGCATTGTTAGGTCCCAGGCCAGTGGGTCCCTGGTAGTCAGAAGATATGGAGAAAATACTGCAACACTCAATACAAAGCCTAGCTTGTATCATACCAACTTTGCCAAGCCTCGGTCCTGAGATAGACTGTTGCCAGGGATGTACAAAATGATAACTCTGCGATAATGACTTCAGTGGTCTGATATTGACAACCTGTACTAAGGTTGCATTTGGTGGAAAAAAATGTAACCTACAGTACATGTATATTTTTGATTTTGATATAAGAAAAGAAACATTGTAAAAAGCTAAAAATGTATATAAAGTAGCATGGCAAGCATAAAGAATAAACCTTAAGGTACCGAAACAGTATGCTAGCTTATCAAGACAAAATAAATTATTGCTTGTATTGTTCTATTATTAGAGATGAGCGAACTTTTGGAAAATTCGATTCGGGTGCTTCACCAAATTTTCCCCAAAAAATTGCTTCATGACTAATTACTTCAGTAGGAAGTGCGTTTTTTTTGTAAATAGCAGGTGCAATGACAGGGAGCAGTGATAGCGCCGCTCACCATCATTGTACCCCTCAGATGCTGCATTCATACGTGATCGCAGCATCTGAAAATAATAATACGGTTTAAAATTAACAGAAAAGAATTCAATCGTACTTACTGCCTGCATTTGCTTGCAAAGTGCTGGCCACTGCCATCTTGTTTGGAGATCTTGCACGAAATCTCGCAAGGCCTGAGATGACATTGTCACGCCGACCAGCGTGGTGACGTCACACCTCACCAAACACGGGATTTCGGCCGAGATCTTCAATTAAGATGGCGGTGGCCGGCCTGTCGCAAGCAAATGGAGGAGGTAAGTATGATTTTTTTTTGTTTTGTTTTTTACACTATTTCAGGATAAATCGATTCAATACCACGATGCACAAGGAAATTCAGCTTCACTAGATTCGATTCACTCATCTCTAATTATTCTGATTATAAATGTTAATGTATATGTATACTGTATGTCTATAGTATGTATAGTCATAACAAATTCAGAAAATGAGCAGTAGAAGAAACTGCAAAATCACCCTTTATGGGTTTTTTAAGATGAGATGACTTAACCTTTTTTTCTTCCTTGAGATAAAGCAAGAAAGAAAAAGGATGGAGTAAAAGACATGTGGAGGAATAAGAAAGAATAGGAAGGATTATTAGCAGCAGATGGCAGATATGAATTATTTACCACTTTCATACAAGACAAAAACACACAGGCCTTAACTGCACTGACAAAACAAGTCCAATAAAGATCTGCAAGCATACGGAAATAAAACCGCACCGTTTAAGGGCTGGCAATAAATGTTCTGTATCCTTCCTAATCTTCCCTGCCAGAATCACAATTGTTTCAGCCTCAGTAAATTACAGCTAAACTCTAAAAGGAGCATAAAAAAGAAATTACCCACACAAATAACCCTAAAGGCAGTGAAATGTTAAATTTGTTTGAAAACGAAGCGTCTGTTTCCAATTGTTAATTACAATAGTGCCAGAAATTTTTTTTTCGTATAGGCTCTCCCTGCACAAATACTAATGTGTATCTTTGATGCGAGCTCGATAGTTCTGTATCTGTGTAGTACATTGATTTTTTAGTCACCTTCATTATATTTCAAATTACCATCTTGTCCAGTGCTAGACAGTGTGCTACAGCTTTACCAGCAGAATCACATGGACATTTCAGACTGCATTTACCAAAACAGGTTGTAAGAAAGGAATTTAGATGAATAAGTTACTTTTTTATTTTTACATGAAAAGAATCCTAAAATGTCACAACCTGAGATTCATGGTGTATCACTTTAAGAAAGCCAAAATAAGTCACAACACCAATTATTATATTGATGAGGAGATTGTTAAACTGCACCTCCAGTTATTAATTATATTTATGAGCTCGGCAGTACAGGCTTCCAGCATCGCACAGTTGCCTTGGCTACAAGACCTCCCGCTCTCCTCTTGCTTCCACATGTAAGCTGGTTGGAGCAGATACAAATACAACAAAACTGAAGATACACTAAACAGTATAATTTAAAATTTAAAAAATATGATGATTGGTGAGTTCTACAAAATTACTATAGAGAACAATTTCTTTGTATGTGACAACCAATATTACAGACATTAAACCTCTCTGAGTGACACAGACTAGATCCAAGAATGCCTTCCTCTCTGCCAGAATACAGTCACTACTCTGAACTTGCACTTGCACAGGTCAGACCAGCAATCAGACCCCCAATGTTAATCAGACCTCAGCTAACAAGACCCCCCAAATGTTAATAAGACCCTACCAAGACCTCAGATCAGACCCCCAATCAGACCTCAGCTCAGACCCCAATGTGAACGACCCCCAATCAGACATCAGCTAAGAGCCCCATGCCTCTGATCAGCCCCAATATGCATCTTATCAGACCCATATGCCTCTGATCAGCCCCCAGCAGTCTCATATGAGCCCCCATTGCCTCATATTGGCCCACAACCAGTGGCGTAGCCATAGGGGTCGCAGCAGTCGCAGTTGCGACTGGGCCCCTAAGCCAGGGGGGACCCGAGGGCCCCCCTTGCTACTTGCAGGGTTGCACCGCCAATTAGGCAAGGTGCGGCGCGGCCCTGCGCACAGTTGGGGGGCGGGGCAGAGGGAGATGAGCGCTTCCATTGTGGAAGCCCTCATCTCCATAGTCATCTCCTCAGGACGGCGATACAGATGCCTGTACTGCGGGCCAGGGGAGGGAGAGGCGTCTCCCCTGCCCATTCCTCTGATAGGCTGTAGGCACTAGGCCTGCAGCCTATTGCCTACTGGAACATGGGGACACTGGGGGCATTTTTACTGGCACATGGGGACCCTGGGGGCATTTCTTACTGGCACATGGGGGCACTGGGGGCATTTCTTACTGGCACATAATTTTGCGGGCTTCTATGGGGGTGGGACACTTTTTACTGGCACATAATTTTGGGGGGGAATCAATGGGGGAAACTTCTGGCACATAATTTTCGGGCCTCTACTAGGCCTGCAACCTATCAGATGACGTCATCGCGCCGCCTGAGCCGTACAGCGCGGGACACAGGCCGGAAGAGGCCTGCATCGCATCGCTGCCAGCTCCATGGAGGTAAGTATTAGTGTTTATTTTTTTAAATTGTTGCAATCACGGACCGGAGCTCTATTGGGGGCACTGGGGGCATTTGTTACTGGCACATAGCGGCATTTGTTACTGGCACTGGGGGCATTTGCATTTGTTACTGGCACATGGTGGCACTGGGGGCATTTCTTACTGGCACATGGGGGCATTTCTTACTGGCACATGGGGGCACTGGGGGCATTTGTTACTAGCACATGGGGGCACTGGGGGGCATTTCTTACTGCCACTGGGGGCATTTCTTACTTGCACTTGGGGCACTGGGGGCATTTCTTAATGGCACGGGAGAACTGGGGGCATTTTTACTGGCACTGGGGGCATTTCTTACTGGCACATGGGGGCACCGGGGCATTTTTACTGGCACATGGGTGCACTGGGCGCATTTCTTACTGGCACATGGGGACACTGGGGGCATTTCTTACTGGCACATGGGGGGACTGGAGGCATTTCTTACTGGCAAATAATTTGGGGGGCATCTATGGGGGTGGGAAACTTTTTACTGGCACATGATTTTTGGGGGGAATCAATGGGGGGAACTTCTGGCACATAATTTGGGGGGCATCTATGGGTGGGGAGCACTTCTTACTGGCACATTATTGAGGTGAAATTTTGGGGGCACTTCTGGCACATTACTGGTGCACTTCGTACTGGCACATTATTGGGGGGCACTTCTTACTGGCACATTATTGGAGGGCACTATGTGGACACTTTTTACCGGCATATTATTGGGGCACTTCTTACTGGCACATTGGACGCATTATTACTTCTGGGGCACAGTGGGGACATTAGTACTGTTGGGGGCACTATTACTAACAAGTGCACTCTGGCAGAGAATTATTAGTTAGGACTTTGGGGGGCACTATTACTGTGGGGGGCACCCTGGCACAGTATCAGCATAGCTCAGTTATTTCTGGGGGGACATATGTTTACACTATTACAGGACACTATTTGCTGGGCGCAGTTATTTTAGGACACTGTGTGCCAATAATTATTAAAGGGAACTATCTGTGTGGTATTAGTGGCACAGTACTGGGGAAGGTAGGATGATTTGTCCAGAAGACGGGAGGATGATGGAAAAGTAGTAAACTAAGATTTTTTTCTGTCAAACTGCAGAGATGAGAAATGGCTGAAAAATGGTGTCTGGTCTGAAATGAGAAGATGAGGAAAGAGAACATCTACTTCAAAGGAGACGTCACTGGATGTAAGAGGTATGGGGCGCTGTATTAGGCTACATTCATACGAACGTTGTGTTTTGCAGTCTGCAAATTGCGGATCCGCAAAAAAAGGATGATGTTCCGTATGGCATCCGTTTTTTTTGCAGATCCACTGTAATAATGCCTATCCTTGTCCGCAAAATGGACAAAAATAGGAATGGACATACAGATGCTGACAGCACATAGTGTTCATTTAAATGAATGGGTCTGCATCTGAGCCACAAAATATGCAGATCGGAGGCTGCAAAAACAATGTGTGAATGTAGCCTTACCCTGTATGTTCTGTAGTGATATACATAATGTTAGGAGGGAAAAGGTTAGGGTGAGAATTTAGCATGGGGGGGGGGGGCAATTTTTTACTTGGCAGACAGAAAAGCTAGGTGCACCAGCGCTGAGGGAAGGGGGGGCCCAAGCAGAACTCTTGCACCAGGGCCCATGAGCCTTTAGCTACGCCCCTGCCCACAACAGTCCCCATTGCCTCTTATGTTAGCCCCCATTGGCTCAGATCAGCCCCCAGTGCCTCAGATCACCCCCCAGCAGCCCCATATTGCCTTATATTACCCCCAGCAGCCCCATATTGCTTTAGATAAGCCCCCAGCAGCCCCATATTACCTTAGATCAGCCCCAGCAGCCCCATATTGCCTTAAATCACCCCCAACAGCCCCATATTGCCTACGACAGCCCCATATTGCCTCAGATGATCCCCATATTGCCTCAAGTGTTATAAAATAAAAAAACACTTAGCTATCCTGCTCCTGGACGCCGCCACTCCTCCGCTCCAGCGTTCTTCTTCCTCCTGCTGTCGGCTGTTCTGTGAACTGGCGCGCACAGTGTGAGGTCACAGATCGCCCTCACGCTGTGCACAGCCCTGCACAGCCGACAGAAGAGTCTTCACTGCTTCCTGGTCTTCTGGTGCTAATAATGGAATCGAAGCACTCATTAATATTCGCCCCATAAGACGCAGGGGCATTTTCCCCCCACTTTTAAGGAAAAAAAATGTGTCTTATGGGGCAAAAAATACGGTATACATTTTATTTAAGTGATTGTCGGAAAACATAGCAATTAGACCTTAGAAACCTGTGATATTTCACTAATGTCAATAATAACTTGACTCTTTAAATTTGCTGCCCTTCTTAAAGGGCATGTGTCATCAGAAAATGGCCTGTTGCTTAAATCACTTATTCTGGTGGTGTTATTTTTAATTTCTTACGTCTAGAGATAAGCGAATCTATTCGCCGCTTCGTAGATTCTATTCGAATCTTGGAAATTTTCCGCTGCAAAGCGAATCCAGATTTTTTGAGATTGGCTTCGTTAGATTCGAAAATGTTGTTAAAGCTTTCTACGCATTCGCTACGTACTTGTCCGATAAATTGTATGCTAATGTTACGTATAAGTTACTTTATATGCTGATGCTTACAAATTCGGTTAATTAGCGAACTTTTACTGTTCGTTATTCGTGCGGCATGAAGCCCGGGAAGAAAGCGGTAACCTGACCTAGTGGGAAGGGCTTTCTCTGATTGGCTCAGGCTCGGTAAGCAAGTGACGCATCAGTTGTGCTGCGACTGCTGAGACGAGCAGAAGCACTGTCTGCGAAGTACTGAGAGGCAGAGAACTGTTTTGTTATAATTGGGGTGTAATTGTTCTGGGAATCCATATTGCACATATCAGGGATACTGCAGGGCCAGTGCAGGGCAGGTGCAGGGCCAGTGCAGGGCTAGTAATTAATCAGGCAGGGAGAGAGACAGGGAGAGAGACAAAGACCAACTTCAGGGCCACAGTCAAGTGAAAAATGTCTGGCATAGAAAAGCAAAAGGGTTCCAGCCAGACCTCGAGCTCCAAAAAAAAGGAGAAGGTGGCACAGGGCAGCAGTGCCAAAGGACCTGTAGCCGGAGCTTCTACTTGTAGAATTCGCAATAGTTGGCCACTGTTCCACCAGGCTAACCCACCAAGGCGCAAAATTGTAGTGAAGGAGAAAGTGGATGAGGTAGTGGAGTGGATGGCACGCTGATCTCAGTCTCAGCTGGATGATCTGCTGTCATCTGCTGATACAGTATCATGTAGCCAGGGGTCAGACTTTCCTCCTGCTCCACCATTCCGCTCCAGCAAAGCCCGTCATTTTTGTACGCAATTTGTACGCTCATGGGTACGTGTTCACATAAGTTGCGTACCTTTAACAACTGTACGTTCGTTATTAGTGCGCGAATGTTCGCAAAACACCACATAATAACGGATGATTTGTACGCAGCTCCCCCGAATAGATTCGTATGAGGTACGAATCTTTTGAAAAGTTCGACGAATATTTGGCGAGGTGAATTTTGGATGATTCGTTCATCTCTACTAATGTCACTATCTGTATTGCAGTTTTCACAGTGGCAACTCCTGTTCTGTAAAGATCACTTTTCAGCAGTAATCTCATTATCATCACCCGCAGAAATTACAATGACAGTTAACACCTCAACATACAGATAACACAGGATACACCATTCACAATAGGTGATATAACAGATTAGCTACTCACCTTCCTCCACAATGGCCTCTGCACAGGTCACCGACCATACATACAGTAGAAAATTCTCCGACAGAAGTCAACGGACATCACCAGTACACTGTGCTTATGGCCTATGCGGCTGCCTTAAAGCACAACTCTAAATGTTGTTTACAGCTGTTCATGCAATACGACTACCCCCATAATTATGTCCATGGAATAGAATAAAACTCTACAATCTAAAAATAAAAACACACTAGAAAAGAATAATATATCATATTATCTACATTTAATTATTAAAAAGATAGGTGCCACTTTCCCTGTAAGCAAATCTATCATCAGATTTTGTTGTCCTGTTAAACCACTAACATTTATCACTGGTGAGAGAGGTGTGGAGCACTCCCTTAATCACTATGTCAGTCTGTTGTATTTTTATTAAGCACAAATAGCCAAATCTCACAATATTGTTTGTGCCATCTGAGCTCATTATAGGATGTGCCTATCCCCATACTATAATGATTTGGGTTTTTTGGGGTATGTATGCACATGTAATGTGTGTGTATATGTTCATGGATGGGAATCTCCCGCTTTAGAAAATCCTGCATATGTCCCTTTTAAATGATCAGCTTTGTTCTCTAATGTTTTAGTGATTACTGGACTGATTTTAAATGCTAAATTCATATGAGAACTTTTTCCCATAAAAATATTCTACATTTTTCAAATTAGCACCTGGATCTGAATACTTTTGTACCTGCATGTCATTAAAAATGTATTCTAGTTACTGGCACACAGGGCCCCCCTTGCCAATGGCACACCGCTAATTACTGTATCTTTCATTTTATAAGACGCAGCACATGTTATAAAGCCAATACTACTGACCGCTTGAATTATGGAAGCACTCACTAGTACACAGGAGGCAGGGAGATAAGTGAGTGAAGTGCTGTACTCACCCTTCCTCCCTGGTCATCTCTGGGCCCACACTGTACTGTCCTGATTACATACAACATCAGGACATATTGTGTGCACTATGAGCTGATGCTGTATGCAGTCAGGTCACAGAGCTGCACGGACCTGGAGAAGACCAGGAGCTGAGAATGCAGGAAGAGAATGCTGAACCAGGTGAGTAGCAGGGGAGATAAGTTAATTTATTTATTTTGGAACTGAGGTCTCATATGAGGGACTGAGCATCTGATATGCGGGTCTGATCTGGAAGGTAAGGGGGTATTTTTGTACTGGCACTAGAGATGAGCGAGCACTAAAATGCTCGGGTGCTCGTTATTCGAGACAAACTTTTCCGGATGCTCGGGTGCTCGTTTCGAGTAACGAACCCCATTGAAGTCAATGGGAGACTTGAGCATTTTTTTGCAGGGGACCAAGGCTCTGCCTAGGGAAGGCTGGGTGAAAACCTGGAAACATCAGAAAATGATGGAAACACCACGGAAATGGACAGGAAACAGCAGGGGCAGCATGCATGGATGCCTCTGAGGCTACCTAATCCCACCATTACCCCAAATTCTCCTGCAACAGCCTGGTGGTTACCCTCTGCTCACCCAGACCAAGAAAGGCGAGGCACATGCCCATCACATGTTAGGGAAGCACCCAACTAGGTGCAACGAAGGTCCATCACCCATGCCCATGCTTGCACTGCTCTCCTATCCCCAGCCACACGATGCAGGCATAAGCCTGACACAGCATGGCGGTGACACCAACAAGTGAACAAGTTATATGAGGTAGCAGGTGAGCCACCCAAAAATTTAGCCTGACATAGCATAGCGGTTACACCACCAATAACTTTGTCCGACTGAGAATGCAGTGAAATGGCTTTTGTTGAGCCTCCAAAATTTTTTTTCTTTTCGGAGTACATAAAGTCGACCCTCAGCAAAAAAAAATTTTTTTTAAATGTCGGTACTTGCGCCTCCTGAAAAATTGTTTTGGACTGTCTGTTTGACGCTCCTGAAACATTGTTTTGCAGTGTCTGTAGTTGACACTGTGGAAAAATTGTTTGAAGAGAGGGCCTGTAGGTGGCCCTCCGGAAAAATTGTTTAGAGAGAGGGCCTGTAGGTGGCCCTCCGGAAAAATTGTTTGGAGAGAGGGCCTGTAGGGGGCCCTCCGGAAAAATTGTCGTAAAAGAGTGCCAGTTGGCCCTCTAAAAAATTGCATTTTGGGTCAGCGTTAGGCAAAGATGACAAGGAGGAGGAGGAGGAGTAGAGAGGAGGAATCGGATACATAAGTAATGTTAATCTTTAGCTGCTTTCCCCCGGATGAGATTTGAATTCCGGTGAAATCCAGGCTTTGTTCATTTTAATAAGCGTCAGCCTGTCAGCGCTGTCAGTTGACCGGCGTGTACACTTATCGGTGATGACGCCACCAGCTGCACTGAATACCTGCTCTGACAACACGCTAGCGGCAGGGCAGGCCAACACCTCCAAGGCGTACAGCGCCAGTTCAGGCCACGTGTCCAGCTTTGAAACCCAGTAGTTGTATGGAGCAGAGTGATCGGTCTGGACGTTGGTATGGTCAGCTAGGTACTCCCTCACCATCTTTCTGTACAGCTCACCCCTACTCTCCCGAGACTGGGGAAAGGTGACAGTGTCTTGCTGGGGTGACATAAAAGTGGCAAAGGCCTTGGAGAGCGTTCCCCTGCCAGTGCTGGACAAGCTGCCTGCTCGCCTCCTCTCCCCCGCTACTTGGCCCACAGAAGCACGCCCTCTGCCGCTAGCGGTGTCAGATGGGAAGGATTGTTTCAGCTTGTGCACCAGGGCCTGTTGATATTGTTTCACTCTCATACTCCTTTCCTCTACAGGGATGAGAGTGGAAAGGTTCTGCTTGTACCGTGGGTCCAGGAGAATGAACACCCAGTAATCAGTGTTTGAAAAAATTCTTCTAACGCGAGGGTCACGGGATAGGCAGCCTAACATGAAGTCTGCCATGTGCGCCAGAGTCCCAACACGCAAGAATTCCCTCTCCTCACTGGCCTGACTCTCCATTTCCTCCTACTTCTCCTCCTCCTCCTCCTCCTCCTCCAAGTCCTCCTCTTCAGCCCATACACGCTCAAGAGTTAATAAGGACTGAGCACTGGTAACCTCTTCTGTCTCGCCGACATTCTCCTCCTCTTCCTCCTCATCCTCATCCCCCTCCTCCCATACGCGCTGAGAAACAGACCGGAGGGTGCTGAGGCTATCAAGCGACGTATCTTCCTCCACCGTCTCTTGTGACAAGCGCAAAGCTTCCGACTTCATGCTGAGCAGTGAATTTTTCAACAGGCAAAGCAGCAGGATGGTGAGGCTGATAA
>ONZH01013360.1:0-76943 GCA_900303285.1 Rhinella marina
CACTGAAGGCATCAAAACTATGAATTAACACATGTGGAATTATATACTTAACAAAAAAGTGTGAAACAACTGAAAATATGTGTTATTTTAGGTTTTTCAAAGTAGCCACCTTTTGCTTTGATTACTGCTTTGCACACTCTTGGCATTCTCTTGATGAGCTTCAAGAGGTAGTCACCTGAAATGGTTTTCACTTCACAGGTGTGCCCTGTCAGGTTTAATAAGTGAGATTTCTTGCCTTATAAATGGGGTTGGGACCATGAGTTGTGTTGGGCAGAAGTCAGGTGGATACACAGCTGATAGTCCTACTGAATAGACTGTTAGAATTTGTATTATGGCAAGAAAAAAGCAGCTAAGTAAAGAAAAACGAGTGGCCATCATTACTTTAACAAATGAAGGTCAGTCAGTCCGAAAAATTGGGAAAACTTTGAAAGTGTCCCCAAGTGCAGTCGCAAAAACCATCAAGCGCTACAAAGAAACTGACTGACATGAGGACCGCCCCAGGAAAGGAAGACCAAGAGTCACCTCTGCTGTGGAGGATAAGTTCATCCGAGTCACCAGCCTCAGAAATGGCAGGTTAATAGCAGCTCAGATTAGAGACCAGGTCAATGCCACACAGTTCTAGCAGCAGACACATCTCTACAACAACTGTTAAGAGGAGACTGTGCAGCAGGCCTTCATGGTAAAATAGCTGCTAGGAAACCACTGCTAATGACAGGCAACAAGCAGAAGAGACTTGTTTGGGCTAAAGAACACAAGGAATGGACATTAGACCAGTGGAAATCTGTGCTTTGGTCTGATGAGTCCAAATTTGAGATCTTTGGTTCCAACCACCGTGTCTTTGTGCGACGCAGAAAAGGTGAACGGATGGACTCTACATGCCTGGTTCCCACCGTGAAGCATGGAGGAGGAGGTGTGATGGTGTGGGCGTGCTTTGCTGGTGACACTGTTGGGGATTTATTGAAAATTGAAGACATACTGAACCAGCATGGCTACCACAGCATCTTGCAGTGGCATGCTATTCCATCCGGTTTGTGTTTAGTTGGACCATCATTTATTTATCAACAGGACAATGACCCCAAACACACCTCCAGGCTGTGTAAGGGCTATTTGACCAAGAAGGAGAGTGATGGGGTGCTACGCCAGATGACCTGGCCTCCACAGTCACCGGACCTGAACCCAATCGAGATGGTTTGGGGTGAGCTGGACCGCAGAGTGAAGGCAAAAGGGCCAACAAGTGCTAAGCATCTCTGGGAACTCCTTCAAGACTATTGGAATACCATTTTAGGTGACTACCTCTTGAAGCTCATTAAGCGAATGCCAAGAGTGTGCAAAGCAGTAATCAAAGCAAAAGGTGGCTACTTTGAAGAATCTAGAATATAAGACATATTTTCAGTTGTTTCACACTTTTTTGTTAAGTATATAATTCCACATGTGTTAATTCATAGTTTTGATGCCTTCAGTGTGAATCTACAATTTTCCTAGTCATGAAAATACAGAAAACTCTTTGAATGAGAAGGTGTGTCCAAACTTTTGGTCTGTACTGTGTATATATACATACATACTAACAGAAGGACCCCGCTGCACACGGGTATATTTTATCTATTTCATTTAAAATGTGTGTGTCGTTAAAAGATATCAACAGTATCACCCATAACAATGACCTTTACAGAACCCCACCCATTAACGGTGAACTCCACAGCCCCCCACCCCTCAACACTGACCCCCCACAGTCTCCTTAAAATGGGATCTCCACAACATCCCATCCCCTTAACTTTGACCTTCACACCAGCCCGCCCCTTTAAGTGAGTTTCACAGCACCCCACGGTGAACTCTTCAGTGGCCTGCCTCCTTAACAGTGACCTCTACAGCACCCCGCTCCTTAACACTGACCTTTATAGGGGACCGTCCCCTTATCTGTGACCTCCACTGTTCCTTGCCCCCTTAACAGAGACCTCAACAGCACCCATCCCTTTAACAGTGACTGCCACAGTATCCTGCTGCCTTAACAGTAACCTCCTTAGCAGTTGCCCCTTTAATAGTGGCCCCTGCCCCTTAACAGTGACCTGCAAAGTTCCCGCACCTTTAACAATGACCTCCACAGCTGCTGTCCCTTAATAGTGGCCCTTGCCCCCTTAACAGTTTCCTTTATAGCGCCCTGCCCCTTTAAGGCTAGGGCTACACGACGACATTTTGTCGCACCAATGTCGCGCAACACTTTTCATAATGATAGGCTATGGTGTTGCACTGTGACACGACAGTCACAAAATATATATATATATATATATATATATATATATATACTGTATATATATTTATAAGGGTGAGCAATGTGTGATACTTATCAGCAAAACCCTATTATAAAGATGTATTTTCTCAATATAAGTCAATGGAAGCTGAAATTATGCATTTCAGCCTCCATTTTTTAGGGAAGAGAAAAGTGGCTCCCTATTTGGGAGAGGTTGTAGGCCAATTGGAAGTTCAAGATTAGTAGATAATCAGAGTGATTTGATTTTTGGATAATTACTGGAAAAGAAGTGAGTTGTATATCCAAAAACTGCGGATACATACTGTACCAGATTTTGAAAAGGACTCATTTGCCCTCTGCACTACATAGTCATGTGTAGAAATCTATTGCTGACAACTATGCCTTATCTGTGGTCCATTGTGTACTGTATCATTAGAATGCAAAAATGTTTTAAAAGTATCTAAAAGTATTAGCGCTTGTGGATGCATTCTTTTATAATGGAACAGGAGCTGCAGTACAGTGTTAAAACTAACAATTTAAAATGGATGGCCAAAGGCAAAAAAATATTTCATCTGTTCATATTTTGGAAAGGAATGGGAATTGCTGTGAAATTGATAGTCTGTAGCTGGAGAAAGCCTAGAACTATGTTATGTTTTAGAAACGTAACATAACAATCCATTACAATTAACTTACTTTAGTGAATAAGGGAAATGTTGCCAAGTCTCTTTAAACATCATAGATTCAGGTGATAGACAAGGTGATCTTGTCAAACAGAGAAATGCAGTGCCTCTAGTTTTGCTATGTCTATAAGATGAGAGGAATGCTATGAAGCTCTGTAAGCAGGTAGGGTAATGTTTAAATAACTAGTCTCTGTGGGAAAGTGAATGTATAGACACATCTTTTGGATTTTGTAAATCCTAGTGTTCACTTTCATATAAATGCTGTGCGTAGACTGAAGTATCATTGTCCATCACTCCTATCATCATTGTAATATAACTGGTGTATGAACAGAATTTACTTGTACTTGGAATTACTGTACCCTAGAGAATGTACTTTGTGACCTGTCTCTTGATTGTGCAGTTTTACATTATTTCTGAATCTCATTTATGTACAGATTATATTGAAAACTCAGAGACTATATGAGTGTAAGTTTAACGTCATATAGAATTATAATTTCTTATTAGTCTACAGAATCAAATCACTGTAATGGTCTATAATACTGTGGCAAGAACTAACCAATAAAATTCCACCATGAATTTAGGGTCGACATACTCAGCTGGCTCCAAGACCAATGTAAGCCTTTGTAGCTGGTGAGCTGGGAAGTTCGGGACTTGGGTACTATTTCTTCTAAATTAGGCAATCTAAAACAGCAGAAAATAAATATTCCTGTAGAGCACCAAAGAGGTTAAGATAATTAGCCTAGTTAATAGGTTTATTAGGACAGAAAAGCAATAAATGTCTGAATTCCTGGTGGTCTAAGGCAGTTATGGGATTAATTTCAGTATCCCAGGTGACCTAGGGCAGAAATAGGGTTAATTTCAATATCCCTCATAATCTAGCAACAATTTCACAAATTATATCTAGTGGGTTACTCGACCCTCCTCCTGTAGCAAGAAGACACATAAACTGCTCACTATAGCCCCCTTTCTCTGTCACCATACTATGCTCTGTTACACAGACTTCTTCCAATGCTCCCTTTCAGACTGCTTCCCATAGCCCCCTCCATCACATAGGCTGCACCAATGCCCACTTCTCTCATAGACTCCTACCCATGCGTGCCCTCTTACACAGACTGCTCCCCATGTTCCCCATTACAAAAACTTCTCTTCATGGTCCCCAATCTGGTAGACTCCTCCACATGGTCTCCCCCTTTCACAGACTCCTTTACATGGTCCACCTTTCTAACAGACTGCACCTATGCGCACCTCTTTCACAGACTCCTACCCATGACTGCCTACTTACACATACTGCTCCCCATATTCCCCTTCACACAGACTACACTTCATGGTCTCCCCTCTCACAGACTGCTCCCCATGTTCCCCATGGCAAAGACTGCACGTTATATTTCCCCCTCTAACAGACTCCTCTACATTGTTCTCCTTTCACACAGACTGCACCAATGCCCGACTCTCTTACAGACTTAAACTCATGGCCCTGCTCTTACACAAACTACTCCCCATGTCTCCATCTGGCAGACTCCTCCACATAGTCTCCCCCTCTCATACAAGGTGCTTATTATCATCTGCTCACATACTGCTCTTTCCTTCCACACAGATTGTTCCATTCACACTATTAGTTTGTATTGCTGGAAGCATAACGCTAATTGCTTTGCTTTCTGTTTCCTCCGCTTGCAGTGTCCCACTTAATAGTGGTTGTGGGGCCCTTAAGAGTATTTGCAGAATGTTATTCTATGTTGTGTATGTGTGTTGCTGTAATTCCTATAACTGGCTGGTAAGCCACCACTTCGCATCAGTGCCCACTAGGTGGTGCTTTTACTAAAGATATGTAAAACGATATAGGAAGTGTGAAGCAATTGAAGTTATCCAGTGAAGCGCAATAGTGAGAGCAGTTTAGTTCTCAGCTAAGGAAAGCTACCTCCAGCGTCAGACCCAAGAAATCAGATGCCTCAGACAGACTGCAGGTTTTGATTAAAGGTGTGGATTATCAAAGCAAACACTGGATCTGCTGTACCTGAAGTGATCTGACATTTAGCTATACCTCTCAGTTGTGCACAGACCAAGGGTAAGCCTGAATAGAAGAATAACAGAAACCCAGTGTGTTGAGAGAATATAAAGTAAGACTAGTGGAGGTGAGATTGGTACCTCAGCCTATAGACTCCATTAGCACCCAATGTGAGACAAGAGTTAGCCTACAGTGCCTGTTAGCAGTCTACAGTGAAGACAAGCTTTATGCAGAGTTACATTCCTCTATGAAAAGTGTGAACAATACTTATAGAAATTGTGAGTAAGCCAGGAAGGCAAGACATATGTATGATGGCCATGTGAATCAGTTTTTGATATATACTCCACACCTGGAAAATAGTCAGGCAGAAGTTACAATAGCCTGAGTATGACCAGAGTCAATACCTCACCAAGAGCCTGTTACTAGGATTACAGATACAACTGGCTCATGATGTTCTTTGAATGGATTACAACTACCTCTTTGCATTGCAGTAATCTGTACATCTACCTCAAGGCAAGTGATTCTCAGTAAATGTTCCATTAGTTTATTCTAACGGACTCTTCTTTATTTCACCACCTTGTTTTCAACCAAGGGTGCTGGTGTCACAACATCAGGGACCCTGCCTTCCATGCACCTAAATCCCTATACCACCAAGGGCAACTCAACCAACGTCTGGTAGGAGATCCCTCTACACCAGAACGTGCCCTGAAGTAATCTGGTGCCATATCCACTGTGATATACTATCCTGAAGTAAGCAGGAATATAGTAAACGTGCCAGGAGTCTGGTAATAGGGTTTAGAGAGAGTGGGTAAATGGTGGGAAATCCAAGTAATTTGGCAAGTGGGACAACAACAGGTAAGGTTTGTATATTGGATGAAAGACCTGTCACAGACCAGATAGCCGTGTTAGGCTAAATATATATTATTCCATTAGGCATGAGTTCTCTATTACCATACTATAAGTAAAGAAATCATCATTCATTGCACACATAACAGATATCTTATGTGTGCAGTTTCTAATTAAATGTCTTGTGATCTGATAACTCTGCTTTCCTATGGCTGAATCTATTCGATTTCCCATGCCCTGCTATCACTTTTCATCATGAAATATCAGACATAAAACTGTAATTGAAAGGCTAAGATCAGTATCTGAACAACCAGTCTAGTGTAAATGGATCTGTTATGTTTGCATGCAGGAAGTCTACCATACTAATATTATAGCGAAAATTCATTAAAGGTGGAACCTATGTCAGAAATCACTATTTGTTTTTTTTTTGTCTGTGGGAAAACACATTTAAATATTAAGAAATAGAACCAATATCAGGTCTAAAATATATACATATAACATATTATAGGAACAGTTACCTTTATACACATCTTCATTGTCTCCTTTTTCATAGCCATATCATAGAAATAGAGATGAGCGAATCTATTCGCTGCTTTGTAGATTCGTATTGAATCTTACAAATTTTCTACTCCGAAAGCGAATCTGGATTTTTTTGGATTCGCTTCGTATTATTCCTAAATTTTCATAAAATTTTTAACGCTAACGCTACGTAGGATATGTACACTACGTACATAACGTACGCATTCTTCGTGAAGTGGGAAAATGACGATACGCCCCCCTCAGAAGAGGGGAAAAAGCAGCCCGACCCACCGGGAACTAACTATTGTCACGTATAGGGAGTGAAGACTTTTCCCTCCTCTGAACCAGTTTAGACCAGCACTGAACACTGAACAGTGCAGCAAGCATGGCTAAAGAACTGCGTCCGAAGTGGAGTGAAATGGTCTTTGCGGACGAATTCCCAGAACCACTGCCTGCTCCAGACATCAGGGTGTCACAACTGTGCAAGAGAGACTCACCGGCTTCAGTGTCCATATTCTCCTTGCCAGCGTGAGGCGGCTCGTCGTGAGGTGGCTGGTGTGGCTGCTGTGGCTGGTGCGGCTGGAGCGTCCACTTCGCCGCCAAGGAGGAGATTAACACCTTCCATAAGGCAGAACCCGATTGTGCCAGCATCGGTGACGGCCCACACGCAGACCCTCTGGGACTACAAGAATGTGGTGGAGGACTGGGTCATCCAGGTACTGGAACATCCTAGGCCGGGAGATCCTACGTTGGAGCGACGAAAGGGAACTGTCCTGTGGTTTTTGGTGGAGCGAGGCTCTGGCTTCCTGGCAGATAACAAGGATGGCAAGGAGTACTTCATGGGCTGCAGGTCAGTTAAATGGCCATACCTGCCCCAACCCTGTCACAGCTTCTACGTGGGGGATAAGGTGGAGTACACCCCCATGGCATCCCTGAAAGGCCCCTTTGCTACCGGGGTTACCTTATTATCTAAGCCCCTGGTCCCAACATCACCACCTGAAGTTTGGCTGGAAGAACCACCAGGTGAAGTACCGGTGCGCTGCCTTCAGGAGTCATCAGATGGCACCTTCCGCTTCACGGATAAGCCACAGCTAGAGCCTCTGATACCTGGACTGCCACCACCACCACCATCACAGTCCTTTCAGCTGGGTCAGCTGACAACATCATCATTTACATTCCAATCCATGGTGATCCACCAGTACCAACTACTATGGAAGATGAAGCCAGCAGCAGCCAGGGTAGCTGGGGCTTCTTCCCTGGGTGCAACCTTGCCTCCACCACTGCAGCCAGAAGTCCTTACCCCTGCTGTCCCGGCAGGAGGATCTGGGAAAAGCGCAAGTGGCTGCAGCGCTCGCCAGCATGACCACCACCCAGACCCCGTCAAGTCCGACTTCCGGAAGAAGAGGGCAGTGGAGTTCCACCACGGCAGCAAGCTTTGCCTACAGGAGGCAGGAGCATCCTCTCATGTCTTTCAGCAGTAGCTCAACCGAGAAGGACTTCAGGTCCCTCATCTGAGGAACCCGACTACTGGTCTGATTTAAAGGACACTTCAAGAGGACCTATGGGAGCCACACCATGGACTGCACCTAACGGGTGAGAGCTAGTTGGCACTTTTTTGTTTGTTTAGTTTGTATTGTCACCTGTTTGACTCTCACCCAGATGGGCATGGCTTGTCAGGACTCCCCCCATTCTGCAGAAAATTCCCAGTTGTGCCTAAGCGCACCTGTTTTCCTTTTTCCACCCTTCTCAGGTTATTTGGGAGCCTGCTTTGCAAAAAAGGTTCTCTATTTGCTGCTATTTTATATTATCCATGTGGATTACACATTACTTGTTTGGATAACAAAATTACCTCATGTGAATTACAATTGCATTTTGGACTGTGTTCTAGTGTTTTATTATCAAGCAGCCATAAGGAGAGACTCAAACGTATATCTGAGCCTTTTATGCTTGCAAATGTGAAATTGCACTAAAATGTTTGCATACTGTCTTGGCTGTATTTTAGCAATAATATTTTTACAGGTTCACCAACGTTCAAGCACTTTAGCCTATTGTGTGTTCTTTTTCAGGCACTGCAATGTGTCCTATATTAATGCACTTATTGTACGCTGTTTTTTAGTGAATTATGCACTTAGCCAGATAGCTAGCTTCGTACTTTTCTAGCTCATATGGACAGCCTCTAAAGACTGCACGCTGCGGCCTAGCCTTGTGCGTATGACGCAATCGCGAGTCAATCACAAAACAACGATTATTTTTTAACGAAAATTCGACCAAATAAATTCGTATTAAGAACGAATCTTGTCATAAATTCGTTGAACATTTGCTGAAGCGAATTTTGGATGATTCGCTCATCTCTACATAGAAACATACAATATAAATATATTTGGTTTTGAAACCCTCAACTGATATTGCAGGATTGTAGAATGAAGCTCAGAACACAACGAACACTCACCTTAAACGATGGGGAACATTTACAAAAACTGGCATTTCTTATGCCAGCCTTAGTTGAAATAATGTGTGACAGATTTTTTTCATACATTTGTTTCACCTTGTGCTGTCTGTGCACCAAAAACTGAAGTCTATACCACAATATTCCTCTAGAGATCCAATGAGCCTTTCTTTAAAGGGTCTGAAAGGCTATGGGCCTATGGATCTATTTTTTTTATTGTTCTTTAACTTCCAAAAATTAAAAATTAAGTAACTTGCTTTAATCATATTCTTTAATAAAATGTCTCTTCCTGACCAACATCCAGGACCTCCTCACCCACTCCTATTCTCCAGCTGTGGTCCCAGCCACCGACATTGAATGCATCTTCTACAGGCTGTGGCCTGCGCTTCCCAGTCAGGGACTCTCAGCCTGCGACTAGGACAGGCTACCAGCTCGTATAGAGCCAGAGCACACGCACTCAAGTTTCTCCAGCCAACGTCTGGACATTAGTGTGTATTTAGTGCAACTTCCCTAGGTGGAAGGTGACAGGGCTTTAGGTTTCTAGTGTCTAGTATACCAGCGAAGGTGCTATGTTCTGTCTGACTACCTGTGTATGGAACCGCCTGACAACTCTGACTCCATACTGCCTGCCCTGACTTTTACCGTTATATGTATTGGTCCTTATTCAACTGTCCTGACCTTGAATCCTTTGTCTGGTTATGCTAGTACTCCGCCTGACCTCAGACCCTATTTTTCAGACTACGCTTATTGCCTGACTCTTCAGAGCTGTGCACCAATTTCTCTGATACCCATCGGTCAGACTTCAACCACACTGGGACTATCACATGAGGTAGTGCCCTGGTGGCTTCCACTCCGCAAAGTCCAAATCATTCTACAGGAATTCAAGGGTGAATACAATGAGAGTGTTATCCCATGGTCAAACCGATTGGTTAGTACAGTGGATCCACACCCACTGCTATAACAGGTTAGCTTATCAGTCTTAGATATAATGCTGCTATTGATGATGTGACTGTGGTAGAGATTGATGGATTCCTCATGATTTTTATTTTGTAGACTTGTGAATTAGCAGTCATTGAAGTGTATTAGTTTTATAGGTTTGATATTCCATTTGTCCATTAAGTTCAATGATTGCAAAATTGCAAACTGGAAGAGCATTAAGAGTCCACTTATATTAATTTAATTAATATCATTTTTAAAAACCCTATAATTAATTGAATATAAGGAATAATAATAATAATAATAATAATAATAATAATAATAATAATAATAAAATTATTATTATTATTATTATTATTATTATTATTATTACTGCAAGAAGAAGCAGAATGATAACTTGTTTCAGATACTTTAGAAAGTAATATTCATTTGTTTTAGTAGATTTTTTTTATTTTTTTTGTTTAGCAAATATTGCCAAATTCTACAGTGCTTTTATGAAATGAGTTTCTGCTACAGGAAGGCTTGTGCTTCTATTTTTATGTCCCTTTTGTTACATTATCCTTAGACATGTCATAGGAGATTGATGGCTACACTACATTTGAAAATGCCAAGAAATATCGCTCTTATTCATCCAAAAGACATTTCCTTCAGCATGGCATTAGTTGCTGATTGCTAACATGCAAAGTTGCCTTTTAATTAACATGATCAATGCTTGCTTCTCTGTTTTTTGTATGCCACATTGGTTTGTATCATTGTAAGTGTTCTTTTATGCTTCTGTAATAATACTGGGCTAATGATGGTTATTCTTGACTGTCAGCTGAAATTGTCTCCCCAATAACTTATCTGACTGAAGTGCTTTTCCACAAACAAAACTCTGTGATTCATTGAATTCCGCTTTTTCATCTAGCACATAACACTGCTTCTGTTCACTAGTCCTAGCCATTTCTCAGGGATCTCAGCTTTGCAAATGCTCCCTGATTCTATGCCAAATGGTAACGAGAAATTGTGGGCAACATCAGGACAAGCATCATTGCGAGGTTAGTGGACCTCTTTGTTTTGCTCCAGGACTAAGCAATAACTCATTGCATTCTGTTCTCGAAATCAGACAAATCTGTATTCTATTCGTTCCCTAATTAAATCATTTCTATCAAATTGATTGCATACTTCTAATTCCACTGTAGCCTTTTACAAAGGACATTTTAAAATGTATTTTTCAATTTAAATAATTGAGCAGCTGAACAAACCCCTACATAATTCACTTTGTAATTCATGACAGCCTATACTTGAACAAATACAGCATGCCAGTGTTTTCAGTATTACCTTGCATATAACTTTATGATAGGATTTCAGCAAATCAACACATTTTGAGAATCTTTACCCGGTGGCAGTCTGGATGTATTAGAACATGTATTAAATTGTACCCACAAATCCATTTATTTCTAAGAAACCAGCATCATTAGTGATTTGGAATATTTCCTTTGGAAGTCCAGGAAAATTATATAGTATATGTGCAATAGCATAGTTCTGCCCATATAATTGCTAGTTACCTGGAACTAATTGTTGATTAGTATATTTGTAGTAGTCCCCAATGACTTGGCTCTCCCCGTAGAAACAATGGGGGCAATTTATTAAGACCAGAGTTTTAGAAGCCAGTTTTAATAAGCCCCTGGACTGGTGGTGGATCTGCTGCAGTTATGAAGAGATATCAGTATCCAGCGTCAGTCTAAATGTACGCCAGCTTCCTTGGTAGCTTAAATTTAGACAATTTTCTATGCCTAAATGTATGTAATGATGATTGAGATGGGCCTGCTGGCCCGTCCCCTTCCCTGCTCATGCCACGCCCACTTTTTTAGACCTGGAGTGAGCAGGCAAAAGTCACAGATTGCTGCAATCTCCAGCAGAAATACGCCTAATATAGGTGTATTACTAGATAGTAAATGACCACCAATGTCTTTATATCTTAAAGGGGTTTTCCAGGACTCCTATACTGATGACGTATCCTCAGGATAGGTTATCAATATATGATTGGGCCAGCACCTGACACCACCACAGATGAGCTGTTAGAGCTAACCAAGTACAGCGCTATACATTGTACAGAGGCTATCGTGGTATTGCAGCTTAGTCCCATTCATTTGATAGCGACTGAGCTACACCTAGGCCATGTGCCTGATGAACTCTTCTAACAGCTGATTGGCAGGGGTGCTGGGGGTTGGTGGAGAGAGGGGTGACTATAAGGTGAATTTATATTTTATGTTTATTGGAGGGCTTGGCTGAAAATTTTTAGCCTTGTGCTACAATAAAAAAAAATAAAGTACAGATTTTCCCTCATCATGCTGCACTCAATACCCCATAATGAGAAAGTGTAAACAGAATTTTGTAATTGTTTGCAAATTTATTAAACAGGTAAAAATGAAACATAAGTATTCAGACCCTTTGATTTGACACTTGAAATTTAGCTCTAAGGGCCTCACATTTCTCTTCATCAGCTTTGAAATGTTTCTACACCTTGATTGGAGTCATGTCCAATCAGTTGATTGGACATGATTTGGAAAGCTACAACTCTTTTTATATATGGCCTCACAGGTGGCAATGCATATGAGAGCACAAACCGAGCCATGCGGAGAAAACAACTGTCTACAGAATGCAGAGATAGGATTGTGTGGAGTCATAGATCTGGAGAAGGGTACAAATATGTCTGCTACACTAAAAGCTCCCAAGAGCACTGTGGCCTCCATAATTCTTAAATGGAAGAAGTTTGGAACAACCAGGACTCTTCCTTGAGCTGGCCACCCCACCAAACTAAGTAATCAGGGGAAAAAAGACCTTGGTAAGAGAGGTGACCAAGAACCCAATGCCCACTGTCACTGAGCTCCAAAGATCCTATGTACAGATGGGAGAAACTTATAGAAGGTCAACTATCAATGAAACCTCTGCCCAGTTAAAGTTTCCTTAATGTTTGCAAAACAGCACCTAAAGGACTCTCAGACTGAGAGAAAGAAGATTTTCTGGTCAGATTAAACCGAAATTGAACTTTTTTGCCTCAATTCTTAAATGTCTTCTTTGGAAGACCGGACCAGCATGGGGATGGCAGCATGGGGGTGTTTTTCAGCGGCTGGGGCAGAGTTGAGGGAAAGCTAAAAGCAAAGTTCAGAGATATTCTTAATGAAAACCTGATCCAGAGCACTCTGGACCTTAGACTGGGCTGAATGTCTACTTTCAAGACAACGATCCTAAACACACAGCTAAGGCAACACAGGAGTGGCTAAAGGACAACTCTGTGAATGTCCTTGAGTAGCTCAGGCAAAATCCTGTCATGTAACCGATCGAACATCACTGGAGAGACCTGACAATGGCTGTCCACTGACATTCCCCATGGAACCTGTCAAAGCTTGAGAAGACCTGCATAAAAGAATGCCAGAAAATCTCAAAATGCAGGTGTGTAAATATTGTGGCATTAAACTCAAGAAAACTGGAGGCTGTAATTGCTGCCCAGGATGCTTCAACTAAGTACTGAGTAAATGCTGCAGCAAAACAAAATGTGAAAAAAGTGAAAAGGTCTAGACTTTCTGAACGATAGATAGATAGACAGACAGACAGACACCCACACACACATTCAACACATTAAACTTGCACAAACACTATACACACCATCAGTATATACTTATATACACATACACTCAACTATATATGTCAGACTTACATTTTGTTCTGGTAACCTCAGTTAAGGAGTCATCACTCACCTAGATGTAGTAGGGGTGTGTGCTGTAATTTAACAGCTAGACAGGGATTGTACACACTGGACTGGCCTCCTGTCATGTTCTCAGCCATACACTACTGACTGCTGAGTTGCATGGAGGAAACTTCTGCTGTAAAGTGTTGAAGTGAAAACAGGGGATGGAGACAGTACCAAACATATGCAATGTGAGACAGGAGTGCCTATGGCCCCTCAGTAAAATTCATCTTGGGGGCCCACTGTACAGCTACAAGCAAATATTATCTGCTGACACAGAAGTAGGCAACAGGAATACACTACAAGATGATTCATTTTGGGGTTCCTGCAGTGACTTTGAGAAGGTGGGTCCTGATGAAAGATGATATTGGCTGGCCTGCCTCTGTACCTAGAAATCATCTCAGTCACTCTACGATTCTATAATAATAAAATGGACGGTTTGTTGAATAATCTAAATAGCTTTTTTAATATGTACTCTGTTTTTATTTTCTGATTGCAGAATTCAATTT
Source organism: Rhinella marina (assembly GCA_900303285.1). NCBI lineage: Eukaryota > Metazoa > Chordata > Amphibia > Anura > Bufonidae > Rhinella > Rhinella marina. The sequence goes on from ONZH01013360.1 coordinate 13,914, forward strand.
TCTGAACATGATTATGGGGGCTGCCGTCTTGCATGAGCTGTTCTTAACAGCATTTAGAAAGCATTAAGAAAATTGCTCTATGGCAGCCACATGTTCCATAGACACAATGGTCTGGAGGAGAACTCATTTACTGCTATGAGAGAGTTTTGTAAGCATGCTCTGTGACCTGTACAGAGATCACTGTACAAGGAAAGAATAGATAAGCTTTGACAATAACCTATTGTGAATAGTGGATCCTGTCTTATCTGTTACAGAGATAATATCTTTATAGGCAGGATTAGAATGACAGATAAGCAGGTAACTGCAGTAAAATAATCTGTACATACCAAGAAATTGCGCCTATTATTAAGCATGGTGGCCACCATGAAAACTGCAGGATTCTATATTTTTTAATATAGATATTGATATGAAAAATAAAAAATATTATCAAAAATTCTTTAAAAATATGGAAACATAAAAATGTGATTTAAACAAAAGGTCATTTTCTGATGACACATTCCCTTTAAGCATATATTCACAAAGGAAAGAATTGCTTCTAAAATATAACTTCCATTCATCATAGTGCTGTTTTCGTGTTAGTCAAATGAGTGATGCGATCAAAAATTTCTGCAACAAATCTTCCACATTGTACTTACCTGTATAGTTTACTGTTTGATTTAGTTGAAAGTAGTCATGATGCTGCTTGCATTAGTTTAAGTTTATTTACTATCACCACTGAGAAGTGTCTAGATAGCGTAGTGTGGAGTATGACATCTAACTAGATGGTTATTACAGGCAAAACCACTGTTTCACCTCAACAGATTTCATCATATCGATGGACATCATACCAGAATGTGATGGTTTCCATGATAAATCAAGGATGACTGTAGAGCACCAGTGATATCCATTGTATGATGAATATGTTGTGAACAGAAGCTACAATGTAAGAAAGACGACAGCCTTATATGTGCTTAGTTGCATTTAGAAACATAATCAGAGATACTTCATATTTTGCAGCATTGATGGCCTGACTGCTAAACCAATATTTAGAACAGAAGAAAAATAGTCATTCCGCCAAGAAAACAAAACATTTCATTGGTCATCAGTCATTTATTATGTTTGATGTGCATAAATATCCTGAAGAATTCAGTCCAAGTATATGTGATTAGCAATTGTAACCCTAGGTACTTCCTTGCTATTTTTAAGACATAAACAAAGCTATGGGACTCAAGAAAAGCTTTATCATGCAGGCAATATTTGCAGTGTTAAATCAATAGTAGTTGTAAAACATTGGTTCAGTTTTGCATTGTAAAAGTGGTTTGTTTTTAATAATTTCATCCTTAGAAAAATTGCATGAATTGATATTTTGATAAATATATCCAATTCAAAAAAATTAAATTAGGACATTCTTATTTTACCTTGAGTTGATTTTACATGTTACCATTATCCCTAAGATCTGAATGAGAATGTTGGGTCATAGCAGTACTGACTTTTCTGTAGATAAATAATAATTATGGGTCAGTCAGGACATAGCATTGGTACATCCTGATATCTGATTCATCAGATACATAATTGACTAGAGAGTCATAGAAAGAAGTAAAGGACTAAAGAGTGCTATGATGAGCCTCATATTGATAATAGATTAAGAGGCCCTTTAGGCAAGGTCTGATAAGGTCTGATAATCCCTCGATTAATTGATCATCATGGGGTGTAGGATCATTCACAAGACGTAACATGGCTAGCAAGGGGGAATAAAACGTCACTTTTATTTCACTTTAAATACCCAATGGGAACAAACAAACACAAATATAGATGTATACAGGTTTGATTTCAAATATGAGGCTGCTGGGTCATCTATTGAATGTTGAATGGGCCAAACTTTCACTATATCACATTTCATCAATTGCAGATACACCGGAGTGGTTTACCTTTTGAAATGTTCTTGCCCACTTGATTATATGGTCAAGATTAAACGTGAGTTCCAGAAGCGAATCCAGGAAAACATAGATGACTAATAAAAGGGACACTCCGGTTCTCCTTCCCCTTTATCCATATATATATGGCTGTATCTGTGCTTTTTCATTTCAACGGTGGATGAGTTATTGTGTCTGTGTAAACAAAAAATGGGGTTCATGACTTTCAGGAACCGTGTAGAGCTCCTTTCACACTGATGATTGGTGAGGGACCTGGAGATCAAAGTCCCATGGTCAATAATGATGGTCTATAGCAGGGATCAGCAATCTTCAGCTCTCCAGCTGCTCAGAATCTACAGCTACCAAAATCATCCTTTTACTTCTATTAGAGTTACAAAATAGTAGAATAAGTGTGCATTCTGGGAGCTGTAGTTTTACAGCACTGTAGATTCACAGTGCTTCAAAGGTTGCTGATATCTAACCTTCAATATTAACATATGGCAGTGCACAATACAATCTTAAAATCAGGCAGGTTTCGCACTGGTCACTTGGCCTAAAATATTTCAAGGCTTCTAGTTCCTTGAGAGCAGCCAATGGGACATAGACATGATAGACACAAAAGATAATTTTTTTGTGGAATTACAAGAGCTATAACTTTTTTATTTTTCTGTTAAAGGGAGTCTGTCACCTCATAGGCCCCTATAAAGTAGTAAAACAGCCCCATAGCACTTGTTATAAATAAAGTATTGGTACCTTTTGCGCTGTCTTGTGATCTTCAGAACTGCCAAAAACGTACTTTAATTGATATGCTAATGAAGTGTCGGAAGAGCCCGGAGGCGGGGTTTGCCGCCTTTGAGCCCGGGCTCCTGTCCTTTTTTAAAGTTATTCCCCGCCCCAGCAACTGCCTGCGCCCGCCCTGCACGTCACCATGGTCCTCCTTCTTCAGCAAGATCCCGCACCTGCGCCTTCCTGCACTTGTCTGGACCAGATTTTGCGCCGCTGGACAGGCGCATGCGCACTAGGTACGGCGATGCCGTGCCCAAAGTGGGCATCACAGTGCGCATGCCCCGTCCCGGCTAGAGACTGCGCAGGCCGCGCGGGATCTTGCTGAAGAAGGAGGACCATGGTGACATGCAGGGCGGGCGCAGGCAGTTGCTGGGGCGGGGAATAACTTTAAAAAAGGACAGGAGCCCGGGCTCAAAGGTGGCAAACCCCGCCTCCGGGCTCTTCCGACACTTCATTAGCATATCAATTAAAGTACGTTTTTGGCAGTTCTGAAGATCACAAGACAGCGCAAAAGGTACCAATACTTTATTTATAACAAGTGCTATGGGGCTGTTTTACTACTTTATAGGGGCCTATGAGGTGACAGACTCCCTTTAATGCAGCCATGTGAGGGTTTGTTTTTGTGGAACAAGTTGTACTTTTTAATGGCACCAGTTTGGGTATACATAAAACATTGATTAACTTTTATTAACTCTTTCTGGAAAGGAATGGAAAAGAAAACTTAGCAATATGGCCACTGACTTTTTGTTGTAAATTTAGCGACATTCATTTTACGGAATAAATAACATTATAACTGTCCTCTGGGTCAGCATAATTACTTATAATTACAGCAATACCAAATACATGTTGTTTTGTTTATGTTTTACTACTTTTGCACAATAAACCATTAAAAAAAAGGTTTTCTTCATCGCTACATCCCCAAACTTGTAGATTTCTATTTTTCTTTTTATGTGAGAGCTTGATTTTTGTGGGACAGCTTGTAGTTTTCATTGGTATCGTTATGGAGTACATTTTGAAGACTTTTAGGCCACTTATAATTTTAATTTAATTTTTTTTACATGATAATAAAAGTTTGGGTCATTATAGATGCGGTAATGCTGAATATGTGTAGTGGAATTTTTCCATCGAAAATAATTTGTTTTCAGCAAAAAAAGTGTTTTTTAACTTGGAGATTTTTAAAAATAAAACCTTATTAACTGATTTCCTTCTATTACCATTTATTAGTCACTAACAGGGATTTTGACTTGCATTCCTCTGATAGCTTCCATAATGCACTGTTCCATAATACTACTTATGTAGCAAAGTGTATTTTGCTCTCAGAAGCATAATAAAAGGCAAGCTATTAGGCATGGCCTTATAAGGCATATATAGAGTGTAGACCTGGTGTCCTTCATAGGACCCCCAGCTTCCGTGCATAGACATGAACACCCTGTGATCTAATTTGCGGTAATGCTGATGGCTGACCAAAGGAGCCCTCTCCCTCTGAAACCACTTAAATGCCATGGTGGCTATTGACTGGGGTCAAACGGCTAAGACAGGGGGTTCTGCCAATCTGTGCCGTTAAAGTAGGAGCCTGGCTGTTATTCAAGAGCCGAGCTCCTGCACTCCACAGCACAGGAGACCATTTAGCTCTTATACTAGTCCACTGAAAAAGGCAATGGCCTACAATAAGGCACCATAATGACTACTGTAAAAAGGCATATTTGCAGTAAAATGGTTAAACAATAGGTCATTTTCTTTTGCACATTCCTTTAAAAAATTCTTATGCAAAATGACACTAAATAAAAAACACTGCCACAAAAATCAGCACCATTTTAAAATAATAGAACACTGATGAAGATGCCCTTCACATCAGTTTCATACATAGCATTTTTCTTGTCATTGCAGTTTTTCATGCAGTTTTTTGGAATCCAAGAAATTACAATAGGAATGAAAAATATAAGACAAGTACTTATACTTCTCCTGCTGGATCCACTTCTGTTTTTGGCTTAAAGGACTATTTTTGCAGAAAATGCTGTGATTTTGGAGGAGTTCACACTGAACAAAGTAGACCACAAGGCAGAGCCCTTGAGATACATTCCTATTGTGCTAGATGTTGGTTATAATGTTTTTTTCTCTATCACATGTGAGCCCTCCGTGGTTCATCTGGTTTCCAAAAATAAGTTCCTACTATAGGGAGTCAATTGTAGAATATTTTTGTAAAATCTTTTATTTTGTTTGTTTTTGTAATTAAATTTAAAATAATATCCAATTTTCCATACTGCTACATATCTGCTATTCAAAATGCCTTAAAAGAAAAATATATTTATTGAACACCAAAATAGAAATGCTCAGACATTGTACGCATATCAAGGAACATTTTGTTCACAATGTCTAGATGGAAATCCAGTGTGAAATTTCAAAAACATAAACTTTGAGATTAACCATCCAAGGCGTCAGGAGTTCTGAGGAGGCCCCATGTTGTTTGCTGAAACTGTGGATTTTTCCCGGTGGTGTCTGTGTAAAGAAAAGCTGCAGATTTGTATATTGAATCCCAACTGCAATGCAGCTGGGTATCAAATGGAGCCAAGCAAAGCTTTAAAACACTGTGTTTGGCACAAAGTTCATGGTTCACAGAAGCATCTGATAAATTAACCTTTTAATTTCTGATTTCACATATGCAAGCAAAGGAAAAGTGAAAATTATTCTGAAAGCTATAACCAGGAAAAAAGAACATTTAGGCAAGCTTAAACCTCACAAGCAGCAATTATCTTTATAAAAGCTAAAAATTTTTTACTTGGGATTATATAATCAAAATACTACTAAATAACTAGCATATAAATTAATGATCTTTCTAAGTATATTAGTTATTCATTGGAAATTAATGTAGTGGTTCCATGAAGATTACTGCCCAAAATCAACCAAGAGATCCATGTAATGTCCAAGAATTATCTCTCTGTAGTGGCCACCCTATATGATGAGCACATGAAGCCTCCATAGCCCTTTCTGAGTGTGGGTCATACCCTTGTTGTGATATGGTCTTCAACAGACTGCTGCCTCACCACTCAAGACAATACTACACCTGCACAGCTTTTTAGCACTTTCCAGTATCAGGACATGAACACTGCGTCCATCACGCTGACATTCTGGACGATAGCAATGTTAGGTCTTTGAGTCTGAACAGTGGCAGGAAATGATCTGACTCTGCAATTGGGAACTGGAGTGAAATTAGAACAAGGCAGGCAGGGCAACCTACTGTGCAGACAAGTGGATTGACAAGCAATGTGACCCTTGAACTCTGGGGCCCCACTCATTTGTAAAGACCACCTTTTCAGACATGGCAGAAGAGATGAAAGGTCTTCTTTAATATGAACACTAATTTTATTTTTCTCTTGATCTCCTAACGACTTGAACAATATAAAAAGTTTACTTGTTGTTGTAGCAGCAACAAACTTTGGTGCATGGATTTAGCTAGGGATGAGCGAACCAAACCGCAACAAACCAGATTCGTTACGAACTTTGCCAAAAGTTCGGTTCGTCACCGAACCGAACTTTGAGAAAGTTCGTAACAAATCTGGTTAAAATAACAACGGCGATGCAAAACTGTACTTTTTTTCACAAAATAGACCAGGATACAAGGGATTATTACTCAAAAAACACAAAAGCATACATCCATTGGGTTGGGCGCTGCACTCGTTTAGGACATCAAACTGGTGTAACAAAGAGATATATATATATATATATATATATATATATATATATATATATATATATATATGTCTCGCCAACAGCCATAGGCCCAGATTCAACAGGTTTGACACCAGAGTAGTTGTGTCAATTTGTAAAGCGAGTGCCAGTGAGGTGTCCATTTCATGAAAATTGGACACGTATTTTTGGATAATGGAACTGGCGTAAAGCCTTCTTGAATCTGTGCCTTTTTAAATGTCCTTTCTTCACCTCATGGATTCTGTGGGTGAGGTTGTCTGTCTATTTAACCGTATCCGTATCCTACTAGACTAGCTGTAATGTTAGAGGGTTTTTTTTAACGTTGACTGTCCTGTGCTGAACTCAACATCAACATTTTGTCATGTATAAAAACTGATTTTTACAAGAGTGCATATTCTTAGCTTCCAACTTCAGTTCTCTGTACTAGGCCCTTCTGGGTCCAAAAGAATACTGCTCCTACTAATGCCCCCACCGTCAATTGTCTATTTGGAAACATACTGGGTGCAATCAAGAGCTGCTGAAGCTGCCTCCTCAACTTGTCTCTTCTCAACAATACTAGCCTGGGTGCAATCAAGTTCTGCCTCCTCCTCCTCCGTCAATTGTCTGTTCTCAACCATACTGGCCTGGGTGCAATCAAGTGCTGCTGCCTCCTCCTCCGTCAATTGTCTGTTCTCAACCATACTGGCCTGGGTGCAATCAAGTGCTGCTGCCTCCTCCTCCTCCGTCAATTGTCTGTTCTCAACCATCCTGGGTCCAATACAGTACTATTACTGCTGCTGGTTCCACTGTCAAATGTCTGTTTTCCACCCTACTGGGTCCAAGGCAATGCTGCTGGTGTTGCCAACTTGCACTTTGTGTCCTATGTCCCGTGTAATCACTTACACCTTGGCTAATGTGTCCCTTTTCTGGGGTGCACAAGGTCTAATTAAATGGTACGCCTGTCTGTCTTCTGACCTGTGATGTCACTGACACCGCATCGACTTCAACACAGCCTATTCTTGGGCTGGTGCCACGATCTACCGTGTGTTTTTGGTGCCCTGGCATGACATGGACTGCTCCAGCGGACATCTTCAATGCTGTCAAATGTTGTCGACCTGGCTGAGGTTTCACTATTTTTGCACTTTGATTTTTTCCACTTTTTTCATTGTAATAGCAACTGCAACAAAACGAAACTATACCCTATCAGACTTCCACTATTGTAGCTGCAATTATTCAGCCGTTATAGCAAGGTTCGTTTTAGGTTCGGTTCGTACGAATCCGAACTTCACGAAAGTTCGCCGAATCGAACCGAACCGAACTTTTCAAAAGTTCGCTCATCCCTAGATTTAGTGCTATGTGACCACCACATAAAGATACATAACAGAGCAGGCTGAGTACATGCATAGTCCAGGTAGCAGTTCCAAGGTTGGAGCAGACAGCAAGGGGCCAAATCTGTAGACAGGCAAGGTGCGGCAAATGGGTAGTCAGACATGAGAAAACACCTTTGCTGGTTACTAGAGACTAGACAACCTCAAAGCTCCGGCACCCTCACCTTGGGAAGGCTGCATTAGATACTAAGGGAGTTTCAACCATTGGCTAGGGAAGTATTTGCAGATACATGCACTGGCCCTTTAAGAGGCCACAGGTGAGTGTGTGTATGCCCTAAAGCAACAGAGACTGGAGCAATGGAGACAGCAGCTTGCAGAGTTTGCCGAGTGTCATTGTAAGTAGAAGGGCAGTGGCGGACACTGTTAAAGGCAATAGAGTGATTATGACTATTCCTACCGTCTCTACAATTATCAAGAATTTATATGAACAATGAGTTACAGCAAAGTAGTGCTTAACATGGGATATGTCATCCTGACTTTCAGCCACTCTTTACTTTTGTTTGCATGACCTCTAACCTTTTAATAATGTAGTAAAGTCTAAGATATGCATATGAAGAAAAAAAAAACCTTCTATATCCGTTATTATGAAGAATGTGGTTTTTTTCGGCACTCAAACATGTAATCACAGTTCTTCACCTAGAGCTTTGTTAGCAGATGTGCACAATTTATAATGACCTTAATGCACAAGGAGCACTTTCACATCTGCGGGAGCCCTTGATGATTGTGACAGAGCAATTTCCTCTCTCTCCATTTTTGACCTTATTGGACAATCAGTCAGTATGTGAATTAGTTGCTTAAAGCAAATGATTGCTACCTGCCTGGTGATTTCTAATTCCATGTACGTATAGCTTTTTTCAAAGTATGCTTTTCACAGTGTTACTCTTTGGAACAGAATGTATTGAAAGTTTAGTTTGAAAATTATAGAATAATAAAAGAGATTGCAGGTTTTATGCCTTCTTCAAGTAAGGTTTGACTTTGTAATTGAAAAATACATATCTATAGAGACTAAGGGAGACATTTACTAATAGAAGTAAGTCTTTTTTTGTGTAATGTTGCTTGAAATATCGCACTGAAAAATTTGACTTACATTTAGAGACATTTGCCTCTTTATGCCACTTGACGAAGTGTTCTATGATTAGGTCAAGGTAATGTTACACCTGTTTTAGGATACTTTCACATACGTGTTTTCCTTTCGGGTTTTGAGATCCGGTAGAGAATGTCAAAACCGGAAGAAAACGCATCAGTTTTGTCCCCATGGGACAAAACTGAACAAACCAGAATAGAGTGCACCACAACGCAAGCAACGTTTTTGTGTGCGTCATGGGATACTGATCAAGAAACACAATGTAAGTCAATGGTGCTGGATCCGTTTTTCGGACACAATTTTAGTGCTGCATCCGTATTGTTCATTTTGGAGATAGTACAACCGGATCTGTTCTGAATGGATACAGGCGTATTGACAGGATGCGTTTTTGCTGATCTCCTGCCCGATCCAGAAAAAACACAGATGTGAAAGTAGCCTAAAACTACAGGGCAGACCTGGTGTCTTGTATAGGACCCCCAGCTTCCGTGCATAGACATGGACACCCTGTGATCTAATCAGCCCTTTCCCTCTGAAACCACTTAAATGCCATGGTGGCTATTGACGGTTGACTAGGGTCAAATGGCTAAGATCTGACAATCCGTGCCGTTAGAGCAAGAACCTGGTTGTTATTCAAGAGCCAAGCTCCTGCTCTCCGCAACACAGGAGGCCCATGCAGAGCTTATACTAGTCCACTGAAAAAAGGCAATGGCCTAAAATAAGGCACCATAATGACTACTGTAAAAAGGCATATTGGCAGTAATTAAACAGTTAAACAACAGGTCATTTTCTGATTACATATTTCTTAAGAAGCATTTTTTCGCCATTGCAGTTTTTCATGCAGTTTTTTGGATCCCAAGAAATTCCAATAGGAATGAAATATATAAGACAAGCACTTTATATTTCTCCTGCTGGATCCAATTTTAGTGCTGGATCTGTCTTGTTCATTTTGGAGATAATACAACCGGATCCTTTCTGAACAGATACAGGCGGTTGTATTATTGACAGGATGCGTTTTTGCTGATCCCCTGCCCAATCCAGAAAAAAACACATATGTGAAAGTAGCCTAAGACTACAGGGCACACCTGGTGTCCTTCATACATTTATCATTTGCAACATTTTCGAGTGTCGCAAACAGTAGCAACCTACGCCAGGCAGCTCACTGGTGTATTTTTCAAGGCTCCACTTTCTCTGCAACAGCCACACCCTCTCTACAGGGCCAGATAGTGTAAACATGATCACATCTGGCCCTGTCAATCAAAGTGCAGAGGGGGCAGCTGTCACCCTCTGTATAGATAGAGGAGCTAGAACATTCTAGTTCATTCAAGTCTAGTGCAGCCTAGCTCGGGTTAGGGAGACGAATCTCATGTATGAAGTTGACACTTTACCTCATCCTGGACTTGGATCCACCCAAGGTAGAGCCAGAACACTTACTAACATCAAAAGAAAGATGAAAGGAGAGTGTAGTGGAAGTTGAGATAACTGTCTAAAAATTACTCATAAGCTCTACAACACAATTGTTCAGGAGAAGCTTCTGGTTCCTGGTTACACACCTAAACAGCTTGACCTATGTAAGTTTCCACATTCCAAGGTGGATTCTGTGGACCTACTGTATCTAAATAATGGGGCACAAGTGTTTTCCTGTCGTGAGGGAGAATAACCCTTTTTGATTGCATTGCATTATCTATAATTTACTCATCATGTCTGGATGTCGTATGTCGGAGTCAGCTAGAGGAGTGAAGATTGAGGAAGACTACCTTAAAGAGGCATCTTTTGGCCTGCTACTGGCTGTGCAGCTGTTAGATTTGTAACATCTGTGGAAACTGCTTTTTGTGTACCACCTTGTCAATCTGTGCATAACAAGAATTGTCCTGACCATTTGCATTTGAATTTTTCAATAAAGAACAATTCGGCTGCACAACTGTCTCATCATTGCTGTCTACACTAAATTTATACCTCTAGGTATTTGTGTCATAACAAGCTGGACCTTGCCTGTCCCTCAAAACCTTCATCACCAATGACACCTCAACCGTTTTCAGGCAGGCAGATCACAAAACCACAGTGTACTCTGAAGGAAAGAAAAGGTGTGTCCTTCCCGTCACTGCACACCAGTCCAGGGAGCTTCAGAACTGTGAATACAACTACTACTACGCCCATCGAAATACCCGCTCTCATTCCCCTGGTCGCTGCATAACCACTGTATTAGAAGTCCACTGCAAAACTATATTAATATGTATAATGAAATCATAGCTCCATCCAAGGTATTACTCTCACTCTTTTGACAAACGATTTATGACTAAAGTTAACCAAGAGAGAATTGGGAGTAATATTTGCTTATTAAGTTATACTCATTAATTGAAGCACACTCTTTTTTTCCTGACTCAATGTAAACTTTAAGTAATCATGAAAATATTAAATTATGTAGTCTAATTGTATTACAATTTTAAAAAAGCAAAAAAAAAAATTAAATCAATTTAATCAGCAAGTAAACGAGCAAATAGAGCAAAAAGAGATCAGTTAGAATTAGAGATGAGTAAATCTTTTCGCCGCTTCATAGATTCGTTTCGAATCTTGGAAATTTTCTCCTCCGAAGCGAATCCGGATTTTTTCGGATTCGCTTTGTATTATTCATAAATCTTTGAAAAATTTTGAACGCTAACGTTACGTACAATACATATGAAACGTACGCATTCTGCGTGAGGTGGGAAAATGACGATAATCCTCCGCAAGAGCGGGAAAGTGAAGATACGCCCCCCTCAGAACTGGAAAAAAACAGCCCGGCCCACCGGGATCTAACTATTTGCACATATAGGGAGTGAAGACTCCTCCCTCAGTACTCCACCCTCCTCTGAACCAGTTTAGACCTGCGCTGAACATTGAGCTAGTAGCAAGCATGGCTAAAGAGCTGCGTCCCAACTGGAACCAAATGACCTTTGGGGACGAGTTCCCTGAACCACCGCCCGCTCCAGACATCAGGGTGTCACGCTCTGAACTGAAGGCGAGTAAACCACCGACAGTGCCCTTATTCTCCTTACCGTCTGCGGAGTTAGCTGCGCATTGTGAGGCGGTTCTTTGTCATTAGGCGGCTGGTGCGTCTGCTGTGGCTGGTGCGGATGGAGCGTCTGCTGTGGCTCGTGTGGCGGAGGTGGCTGGAGCATCCACTTTACCGCCCAGGAGGAGATCCACGACAACACCTTCCATAAGGCAAAATTACGATTGTGCCACCATCGGTGACGGCTCATATGCAGACCCTCTGGGACTATAAAAACGCCGTGGAGGACTGGGTCATCCAGGTACTGGACCACCCTAGGTCGGGAGATCCTGCAACGCTGAAAGGGAACGGTCCTGTGGTTTTCCATTGAGAGAGGGTCTGGCTTCCTGGCAGACGATGAGGACGGAAAGGAGTATTTTGTGGGCCGCAGGTTGCTGAAACGGCCGTACCTGCCACAACCTCGGCTCAGCCTGTACATGGGGGATCAGGTGGAGTATACGCCCATGGTGTCCCTGAAAGGCCCCTTCGTGACCGGGGTTACCCTCCTTTCAAAGCCACTGGTACCTACAACAGAACCTGAAGTGTGGCCGGATGAACCACCAGGTCCAGGACGCTTGCGCTGCCTTCAGGATTCCCCAGATGGTGTCCTTCGGTTCAGGGACAAGCCACAGCCACAATCGGAGCCTCTGATTCCTGGACTGCCAGCACCACCACCACCACGGTCCTTTCAGCTGGGTCAGCTGACGACAACATCGTTTACGTTCCAATCCACGGTCATCCACCAATACCAGCTGCCGTGGAAGATGAAGCCAGCAGCAGCCAGGGAAGTTGGAGCTACTTTCCTGGATGCAACCTTGCCAGAACCGCTGCAGCCGGAAATCCTTACCCCTGCTGTCCCGGCAGGAGGATCCGGAAAAGTGCAAATGGCTGCAGCGCCACCAACGTCACCATCACCCGGACCCAGTCAAGTCCGAATTCCGGAAGAAGAGGGCACTGGAGTTCTACTACAGCAGCGAGCATGGCCTACAAGAGGCAGGAGTGTTCTCTGATGTAGTTTAGCAGCAGTTCCAGTGAGGAGGACTTCAGGTCCCTCATCTGAGGAACCATTCTACTGGCTGGGTGATGTAATGGACACCTCAGGAGGACCTATGGGAGCCACACCATGGACTGCACCTGATGGGTGAGAGCTAGTTGGCACTTGTTATGTTTGGCTGTTTGTATTGCCCCCGTTTGACTCTCACCCAGATGGGCATGGCTGTCAGGACTACCCGCATTCTGCAGAAAAGTTCCAGTTGCGCCTAAGCGCACCTATTTTCCTTTTTCCCCCCTTCACAGGTTTTTGGGAGCTCCCTTTGCAAAAAGGGTTCTCTATTTTCTGCTATTTTCTATTATCCATGTGGATTACACGTTACCTGTTTGGATTACAATATTACCTCACGTGGATTACAATTGAATTTTGGACTATGTGTTCCAGACAGTAGATTCTTCCACAAGGAGAGAATCTAACTTATATCTGAGCCTTTTATGCTTGCAAATGTGAAATTGATTGCACTAAAATGTTTGCATACTTATGTTTTTGCTGTATTTTAGCTACACTGTTTTTAGTGGTTCAGCACTTTAGTCTATTGTGTGTATTCTTTTTCTGGTACGGCAATGTATGTGTCCAATTATGCACGTATTGTACGGTGTTTTTAGTAAATTATGCACTTAGCTGGATAGCTAGCAGTGAGCACCTTAATTTCTACCTCATATGGACTGCCTCTACAGACATGTACGCCGTGGCCTAGCCTCGTGCGTATGACGCATTCGCGTGTTAATAGTACGCTAAGGATTCGTACGCACTTTTGTACACTAATCCTTACATATTGCGTATTTTTAACTATGCTGACTGTGCGGATGCGGATCTGCAAAACATGGATACTGGTCATGTGTGTTCCATACGTTACAGATCGAAACCGTCAGCCCTAGAATATAAATGCCTATTTTTGTTCACAATTGCAGACAAGAATAGGACATGTTGTATCTTTTTTGCAGGACACAGTGTGCTGTCCGCATCTTTTGCATCCCCATTGAAATGAATAGGTCCGCATCCGTTTCGCCAAATTGTGGAATGGATGCGGACACAAATATACAGTCGTGTGAAACAGGATAATAGGCATAAAGCAATTAGCTATGAGGTGGGCACAGTGAACATCTACAGTATTCTAAAATGCAAATTTCAAGTGTACCAATGGCATATTAAAGGGGTTGTCTGAATGATAAATTAAAAAATCTAAATGGTAATGAAAGGGTTAAAATAAAAAACAAGTCTTATTTACCAATTAAAACTCCCTCTCCTCCAGCGTCACCAATGCTCTGATCCTCCCTACCTCTGCAGCATGTGATACCATGCCCGTATACTGCATGTGACCACTGCAGTCAGTCACTCACCTCAGCAATATACTGTATAGCTCAAGACGACTGAGGTCAATGATCAGCTGCAGTAATAACGTTCCCACATGCTGAATGTGCAGCTATTCACTGGCCTCATTGTTTTAAGATACAAGATCACCTAGGCCAGTGATTGGCTGAAGCTATAACCTGCCTACCTGTATACATGCCATGTATACTGCATGTGACTGTGACAGCCAATCACCTCAGCATTATTTGGCATGAGACTGCCAAAGCCAGTAACTGGCTGTAATCCTTATGTCCACTATACGGACATGTCACTTCTGCAGCCATTTAAGCAACGTCCGACTGGGAGGACATGGAGCAATAGGGCTGGAGTGGAGTGATTTTAAACTGGTAAATAGAACTTGGAATATTTTCACCAATTCTCTGCCATTTAGCAAATTTTATTTTACTTGAACTCCTTGAAATACTTATGTTGCTTAGAGAAAACATAAGAAAGAAACTGGTGAAGAAAAGATAAAAGAGGAGGCGAAAGGGTAAAAAATAATAAATATAAAAGGAGAAAAAATCATAGGTGTTAGGTAGGTTGATAGTGCTCCTCATCTTGCTCTATACTTTCTTACTCTATGGCCCAGGATAAAAAAGCATATTATGTCACTTCTTTATAGCAACCAGAATGCTACTGTAATTAAGATGCATTGGAGCTTATGATTACTTCACTTGATGAATGGCAACCTGAACTTAATCATATTATGGAGGAGTATGGAGGAGCTAGTGGCTGATGAGCATGACCATTCCCAGAGGTACTGCATATTTACAGAATGTATGCTAGCTGAAAAACAAAGAGTGTGTACCCATGTTACCAGATCTTTTTTCAATGCTGTCATATATTGTATTAAAGAAGCTGCGTAAATCAAAAAGGTATTAAAATAATGCTCATACCTAGTTATGTGACTGCTGCAGCCAACCAATGGGGATGTGAACACTGTTGTCATGAAAATAAAGCCTGGCAGTAATGAATTTAGTGGTAGCACTGGAAATGTGGGAGTTCAAAACAATGAATATATTTTTTATTTTTATTTAATACCTTCACATGCATATTATTATTTATTTATTTATTTATTTATTTATTTATTTATTTATTTATTTATTTATTTATTTAACTTTTAAGTTCTGTGACTCTAAATTCACATGTGGTAATTATTATAAGATGCAGATGACTGGAAAAGACATTTGTAGTAGTTACCATCTCTCCGTGCCACATAAAAAGGCATCTCCCCGTGGCATTAAGAAGTTACAAACTACTAAAAAAAAGTCACAAAGGTCAGTTTTATCACTGCTCTCTCCACTTTTCTAAAAGAAGGCATGACAAGGGCAGAAAGAGGGCGTGGCCAACAGAAAATTTAGCAGCAAATATATCTTCATATAGTAAAAAGAATTATGGTAACTTTCAAAATAAAGAAAAAGGAGAATAAAGATGACCAAGGAAGACCTTATTTAGGTCCAGAAGTTGAACAGAACTTATTTGATGATTTTGTTTTAAGCCTCTGTCCACACTGGTGTCAGGGCTTCTGTTCAGTCCCTACTGATCTGATGGATCGTTTTTTGGAACAGATCCTAAAAGATGTCCTAGGCTTATAGTAGATCTGTCAAATTTCTATTCTCAAAGTAAAAAAACAAAATAGTAACCTGAGTGAAAACAAAATACACATGAATGAACACAGTAGACTTTGGTTCGAGAAACTTTTTAAAGTCTTTAATTTTATAGTTTTAAGACTTTGCTCTGTTGGCATAGGTCACCAGGGTGTATAATGATGCCATCAATATATATATTCTTAAACTTATAATATTTTTATCACATGGATGATTTTGCATACTTATTTAACACTGTTTCCAGCAGCTATTTTATGTATTTATTATTTTTTGTCTTTCATGTTTTTATTTTAAATATTTTATTCATTTTTTAGTTTTTTTTCCTTGAGGGATGAACATGCGGCCATCTGGATACTACTAAGGACAATGAACTGTATAGATGGTGGAAAATGAGTCTTTATTAAATTAGTGCATTGACTACCATTTATGTCTTCTCAAATGTCCAAGTAAAAAAAAAACTAATCAATCTGTGGTATATACTTTCACACCAAAGGGTGTAACCTAATTCAGAGAGGCTACTTTTTAGAAAGACCATATGATCAGTACCAGGGACATTGGAACAGGGACTTAAACTTTGTGGGTAATTGATACCAAAATGAAATATAGCTTAAGTGCTTGTTAAAAGAGTAAAATCTAAGCAGATGGTATTTAGATTAATCAATTCAATGCAGATGGGAATCTCATTCAAGAGTCCATGTAACATGAAAATGACTACATATGAAAGAGAAGTAAATGCAGCTTAGGCGTGCCAAACTTGAATGTTTCAGAAAACCGAAGTTAACTCTAGACAAAATAAATGACTGGAGATAAACAATGTAGAGATGATGGCTGATGATCAGGAAATAGTGCACTTAGAAGAAACTCATGGATGGAATGGAAAAGGAGATAATAAGATCTTTGAGTACGAATCAGCCCTATGCCATTTATTTTGTTGCACTCTTTTAAATAATCACCTATTATACTGTGAAAATCAGTAACAGTTAACAGGAGATTGAGAACCTCTGAAAACCATACTATTAACTGGCAAATATTACCCATAAGCCAGTACTATTCTGGTTTTATCCTTGACTAGTCACTTGCCAAAAAAGGGTTACAGTGGATTTTGATCATTGTGTACACATTTATATCCTCCCAGTAAATCAGACAATCACAATGTTGCTATTAGTGTGTTGTCTTATTAGACCCGGGTCTACTGTGGTAATGAATAGTGTTGATCGAGCACTGTAGTGCTCGGGTGCTCGGGTCGAACACTAGGTGATGCTCAAGTGCTCTACCGAGCACCCGAGCACAATGGAAGTCAATGGGAGAACCAGAGCACTAAACCAGGCACCCCCTGCTCTGAAGAGGGGAGGGTGTCTGGTTCATAGGGAAAGGTGAGAAAATGATGGAAACACCACTGAAATGGTTTGGGAACAGCACGGGGAGGATGTCTGGATGCATCTTGGACTCCAAAGTCGCTACTGGGAACGATGTTGTCCGAGTATTACGCCACTTTTACGGAATGACAAGATAAGAATATGACAAGATAACATTGATTTTAGAGGAAATATTGTTAGGAAACATATATTTACTTGTATATACAGTGCAAGTGCTGCCAAAAACTACAAGGAAGAGGCACTCCGATACAACCAGTATATCACATAAAGAGGGCCTCATTCACATTGTGGTACAATTGTTCATGTCATGAGACTCCTACACTCATAAAGCCTATGCACGAAGTAAAAGGGCTGCCAAAAATTACAAGGAACAGGCACTCCAATACACCCTTTATTACACATAAAGTAGGGCATCAGACACACCCTTGAAAAATTATGATTGATAGCCTGCTGCTGACACTCAAAAACATTGAGTGCTCAGCAGCAGGCCCTCACCCCTAATGTTTTAGACGGTTAGATCAGCAGCAAGCCCTCGCTCCGAATCTTTTAGAGGGTCAGCTCAACAGCAGACCCTCACGCCTAATGTTTTTGAGTGTCAGCAGCACTCAAGGTCAACATGTCAGGAGGAGGACCAGAGTGAGGAAGTGGAAGAGGAGGTGGTGGACGATGAAATCACTGACCCATCCTGGGAAGGTGGCAAGCCGAGCGAGAACAGCAGTACAGAGGGGGAGGGATCCGCAGCAC
This sequence comes from Rhinella marina, assembly GCA_900303285.1. Classification (NCBI taxonomy): domain Eukaryota; kingdom Metazoa; phylum Chordata; class Amphibia; order Anura; family Bufonidae; genus Rhinella; species Rhinella marina. Next base: position 31,904 of record ONZH01013360.1, read on the forward strand.
CACAGCAGGCTGTAAGAGGCAGTGGGGTGGCAAAAGGGAGAAGGCAGGCCACACCAAACAGGCCCGCAACTGTTCCCCGGAGCACTCCCTTGCCAAGGGCTATGTGTTCTGTAGTCTGGCGCTTTTTTGAGGAAAGTGCTGACGATAAAAGAATTATCATTTGCAACCTGTGCCTCGTTAATTAGTACCTAGCCGCCACTATTTTTCCTGGTGTGCCATCCCCTCCTTACACCAGCATGTGTCCCGTAACATAACCCGTCCCCTGACCAACACAGTTACTGGGAAGGTCCACTTAATGACTGACACATGGACAAGTGCTTTTAGCCAGGCATGCTACATTTCCCTGATGGCACACTGGGTGAACGTTGTGGAGGCTGGGAGCGAGTCATACCCTGGGATGGCACAGGTGCTACCGACGCCAAGGATTGCAGGCCCTACTTCCATCAGGATTTCCGCCACCACCTACAGTAGCGGCTGCAACTCCTCCTTCTCCTCCTCCACTTCAACATCAGAATTCTCATGTTGCAGCACCATTCAGCCATCAGTCAGTCGCTGGAAGCAGTGTAGCACTGCAGTGGGGAAGCGGCAACAGGCTGTGCTAAAACTTATGTCACTTAGGTGACAAACAGCACACGGCCAGCGAGCTGTGACAGGGTATAAGGGACCAGGCTGAGCTGTGGCTCTCGCCACTCAACCTATAACCAGGCATGGTTGTGTCTGATAATGGCTGTAACTTGGTGGTGGCTTTGGAGCTTGGCAAGCTCACACACATACTGTCACGCTCAGGTGTGGGGGGAAAACCACACAGATTGTAGGAGGGAAAGGAGATTAGGTCTGGAAACTAAGAAAGGAAGATGGACACCTCCTACAGGAAATCCTGACTCTAATCCTGACTGACTACCAGTATGAACAGGCCTCAAATGTAGGCGAGTTCATAGACAGGAACCTAAACCAAACTGACCCTATAGGAACCTGGAACTAATGACAGGAATGAGTCTACCTGTTCCTCCAATCCTCCAACAGGAAGGACGAACAGGAGTCTCCCTCAGGCCAAACAACTGGGAAATGTAACGTAACACACAAAAGGGAAAGAGGACACTTATCTTCAATGAAGAAATGGAAGCTCCAGGATCTCAGCTGAGAGCAAACACCAAACCACCACAATATCCACTGAAGCTATAAACCGCAAGGAACTGTGGTAGAAGCAGCAATAACTAGGGGAGAGACAATTACCACACCTGAGGGAAAAGGGTGTGGTAAATACCAACAACAAAAAAGGAAAACATGTCAGATCATACCACGTGTTGCCAATCTGACAGACCTCCTGTTACCTGTCACAGGAACGTCCGTGACACATACCATGCCTGGCCCACGTCTTCAACTTAGTGGTTCAGCGGTTTCTCAAAACCTACCCCAATTTGCCTGAGCTGCTTTATAAGTACCGTGCGCTGACAGATTGTGCTACTGGAGCACTTGTCCCAATTTGCCTGAGCTGCTGGTGAAGGCACGCCGCCTGGGTGCCCATTTCCGAAAGTCACCTACAGCTTCCGCCGGTCTGGCAACGCTGCAGCAGCGCTTGCACTTGCCAGCTCACCGACTACTGTGCGACCTGAACACGTGCTGGAACTCCACCTTCCACATGTTGGCCAGGCTTTGTGAGCAGCAGAGGGCGGTAGTAGAATACCAGCTGCAACACGGTTGTCGCCTTTCCAGTCAGCTTCCGCTCTTCACAAGCAAAGAGTGGGCATGGATGTCTGACCTGAGGTTTTACGCAACTTTGATTAATGAACACAGATGGTGAGCGGCGATAGCGCTATTATCAGCGTAACCATCCCACTTCTGTGTCTACTGAAATGCTCACTGCTCACAATAAAGGCGGACACTTTGCATGTGGAAGAGGTGGAAATGGGGAAAGACACTACACAGTTGACAGCCAGGCCACCCTCGGTTTGTCTACTCATCGTGAATTAGAGGAGGAGGAGGAGGAGCAGGAGACGGTTGCCCCCGCTACAGAGGGTAGTAGGTTAGCGGCATTAAAAAATGACACTGGATGTCAGGTATTTAGGATACAGAAACGTTATAATGCACACACAGCACAGGTAATGTCGCCTTGATCAGTGGCAGAAAAAAAAGACACAGGATGTCAGGTATTTAGGTTACAGAAACGTTATAATGCACACACAGCACAGGTAATGTTGCCTTGATTAGCGGCAGAAAAAAAAGACACATGATGTCAGGTATTTGGGATACAGAAATGTTACAATGCACACGCTGCACAGGTGGTGTTAAGGTCAGGCACACTTGCACAATTTTTGCCCCAAAACAAAAAAAAAAATATTGCTGCCAGATATAACAATAGTCCTTAAAAGGACTTTTGGGTCTTTTAAACAGAACAACTAGCCCTTCGTAGCCAATTTCTATCCCTACACTATCTGTCCCTCCTTGCGCAAACGTTATACAGCAGACGTAGCACAGGTAATGTCACCTTGATTAACGGCAGAAAACAATACACCGGATGTCAGTTATTTGGAATACACAAACGTTATACTGCACACGCTGCGCAGATGGTGTTTAGGTCAGGCAAGCTTGCACAATTTTTGCCCCCCGAAAAAAATAAAATATTGCAGCCAGATATAAAAATAGTCCTTAAAAGGACTTTTGGGTCTTTTAAACAGAAAGACTAGCCCTGCCTAGACAATTTCTATCCCTACACTATCTGCCCCTCCTTGTAGCAGCTCTCCCTGACTCGGACTGAGCCGGGTCACATGTCGTCGGGTGCTATATAGCACCCGATGACGCGTTCCCGGCCAGCCAATCACTGTAATGCCAGTAGCCAACATGGCTACGGCATTACAATGAATGCCAGTACCTCCCTGCACGCTGTTTGGTTGCGTAGCAGCCAAGAAACGTGCGGGGAGGGGACTGAAGCATGGCGCTCGAGCACATGCGGTGTTCGGCCGAACACCGCATGGTGTCAAGCACCGCCATGCTCGACCAAATACAGTATGCAGCCGAGCATTCTCGTTCAACACTAGTAATGAACTCTCCACTATTCAATGTTGTTCTGAAGAACACCGAGGAAGGATGGTATGTGGCTTCTATGGCACCTTGTAAAGAAAACAAGTGGGTGGTCAACCATTGTATATTGGAGGCATGTGACGACTATGCATACAATGTAATGCCATTCACTGCAATAGACTACAGTGTGTATTATAGATATACGGCTGGCACTTAAGGGAGTGCATGCAGAAGGTTATGGATACATTTTATTTAAGGAGCATATGGCAGATTTCAGGACGTTGTGGCTATCACTGTAGCCCCAATATGCTGCAGGTTGGGGTTTTGCTGTTTCTATATTTTTGGTTATCATAATGATAATATAATATGAAATGTGACAACCATGGCATTGCAAATGGATGAACAATAACACTGAATGAATTATGAGGTCTGTTGATGGAGCCTTGCATCTGAAACCCTAATATGTGTTGGTTGACCTTTACTGGTATAATATATATTCGGGAAAAATACTTAATCAGACAAGATAAATTGTGTCTGGTCATTAAAAGGGGTTGTTTTTATTAAGTCAGCTTACCTCTATACACAGGGTAAGGGATATATGTCTGATTGGTAGGGGTCCGATAACTGGGGCCTCTGGCGATTACGTGAACAGTGGTCCTCTGCTCCCCAGTTTAATGGTTGCAGGGGTTACAAATAAGAATGGATATATATGTGTGTCTGCTGCTTCATTCAAATGGGGAGCACTGGCCCCTTGCAGTCCGATATACTCTTTCTGAACAGACCCCAGCAGTTGGATACCCTCTTTCTAATCAGACACTTAAGTATCCCCGGTGGATAGGGGATACGTTTTCTTAAAAGGATAACCCCTTAAGAGGCAGAAACAAATATTCTATGTTATATGCTGTTTAGTAAGTCAATTTTTAAATATATCTATCTTTTAAAAATTCAATTAAAACGCTTTTATGTAACCAAGACTCATGCTTTATTATTTGGCTTAGTATATGTATTTATATATACACACACACACACACACACATCTACTAAGTTAGCTGAAGAACTATTAGTAACGGCAGTTTGCAATATGAGGTATATGAACTTATATGAACCTATAACAACTGTTTTAGACACGATGTACTATGGCCCAGGGCAAAGTGATCTGAAGAAATCACATCTACGAACTTTTCTTTAAATTAAGTTTAACGTACTGTTTCTTCTCTGTGTCCTATCTTCTCTGCTGCCACAAAAGTAAAAGAACTAGTAGAGCTGTTTTTGAGTGCAGAAAAACATGGTAACTGAATGTATTTGTGGTTTCACATAGGACTGTGGTAAACTTAACAAAGATAACTTAACAAAGCAAGTTATTGTGTACATAAGAAACAGAGACCATTTGATAAACTTGCAAATCTTTTGCATAAATGGCATTTTTTAACAAAAATGTTGTGACTCTTTGTGAGTAGGAGGAGCAGAAGGAAGCTGCTTCTAGAATCATTTGGAGGCAAACTGTTCCTGAGAACAACAGGACCAGACTGCTGAAATCTTCAAACCCAGTCTCGTCAAAAATAGCAGGTTTGGTTGACATACATTTAATGTGTATTCCCAGATTTAAGAATTAATTTGCAACAAAGTGCATTAAATTAGGTCTATCCCGGCCTGCAGTTAAAGGGGTTGTTCGAGTTATTTTTTTGTTCTTTATATGTTTCTAACTTGTCAGGTATAACAACTTTCCCATATACTTTGTGTTTCTAAAGCTGCTGGTTTCTCAGAGTTGACTGAGGGTCACATGACCTGTGATGTCACCTTATCTCCCTGGTCTGTGATGTTTCGTGTACAAGCTTCAGAGTTCAGATAACAGTCTGTACACGAGACGTCACTGGCCACGCCCCCTTTCTTTGCTGGGCTCCTGCTATCTGCTCTCTCCCTGGATTCCTTCAGATAAAACATTAACCCCTTCAGCCAGAACACACTGAGGGCTCAAGGCTTTACAACAAATAGTAGCTGCAGCAGTGAGAGGAGACAAATGCTGGGCAAGGAGCTATAGAGGAGAACAGGTAGGGAGAATTTCCTGTGTTTATCAGCAGTGTCATTGTACAGCTGGGACTTGTAGTCCTACACAAACAACATGCTGCTGAGTATCCCAGCAGGCAGACATGTACTCATAGCACTTATATCCACTGCCTTTGCAGAGAAGGGGGGAGGGGCAGAGATTGTTATTACTGCATGTAAACAAAGGCCAGAAGAGAACCAGGGAAATGAGGAAATATAGATTTTTTTTGCCTAAAACTTGCTGAACTTAGTTATATATTGCTGCCCATCAGATTTACAGTGCTATATTTTTTTTTCCATAACTTGGACAACCCCTTTAAACTTTAGGGAGAGTGTATGTGTATTGCACCAACACGTATAGCTAATCCTTTCTGGTAGCAAAACAGCTACTGTGTATCAGAATGACAGGCAGGTCACATACATGAATGTGCAGGCCACCAACATTTCTAGCTATTCCCTTCTGGAGCTGTGTCCAAATGACTCTTTAGTGGAACAAAATAAAGACTTGGGGCAGCGCCAATAAATTAGTGGAGAAGAACAAATGTTCTTTTAATGCATGTTGTGCCAGTGCAAAGACATGCTTTTTAATCCCTTAAGTTAGCTGTAAAATGCCTGTGCGTCACTATAAGGCTACATTCACACTTCAGTTATTTGGTCAGTTATTATCAATGTTTATTGTCAGTAAAATGCAGGTGCTCGTCAAAACCACAGAACAGGTGTAGATCCATTCATGATATCTAATGTGCAGGGGCGTAACTACAACTGACTGGGCCCCACAGCAAATTTTCTACAGCCTCCCCACCCCGAGCCCTTCCCTTCTCCCCCCTGATATTGATACCTTTCCTAAGGACAGGTTATCAATAGTAAAAAGCTTTTTTTTTTACAAGTATCAGTGTCCTAAATATTTGGATATACTGTATATAAATATATATATCCAAATATATAAAGATAAAAATGACGCAGCACTCCAATAGGTGAAAATTGAAGGACACTTTATTCCAGAATTATTCTACAATATATTGAGCATGCAATTAATATTAAAGGGACCCAAGGGGTCACTAAGGTCATTACAGTCACATATTTGAGCCTATCGGAGATAATCAGAGAGGTATCGCTGATATATAGCCTTAATGGACTCGATGTTAAGATACTGTAATGGCAATACCACAGATGTAGTGCGCATGATTAAAATAACATGGGCAATGTCCCTCATATCAGGTATCCCATGGGTCCACACTCACCATGACAGTGACCAGTGCGGGCCCCTGGTGTTCAGAAGGAGACTAGGGGTCGATTCTGCTGCCAATGACAACCAAAACGACCCCATAGCGTATGGAGAATGGTCAACCAGCAGTTAGGGTCGCCGACCGCTCACCATCCAGGTTCCCTTCCTGTACGCAATATGTAAGCATTAGCGTACAAAAGTGCGTACGAATCCTTAACGTACAATTGAAGCGCAAATGCGTCATGCGCATGAGGCTAGGCCGCGGCCTACAGTCTTTAGAGGAAGACTGCTGCTAGCTTTCAATAAGTTAATAATTTACTAAAAACACCGTACAATAAGCGCATTAATAAGCAACATTGCAGTACCAGAAAAAGAATACACACAGTGCTGAATCATTAAAAACAGTGTAGCTAAAATACAGCAAATTATGGAAAAATTTCAGTGCAATCAATTTCACATTTGCAAGCATAAAAGGCTCAGATATACGTTTGAGTCTCTACTTATGGCTCCTACTTGGCTTGGCAATGATAAAACAGTCTTTCTGGAACACATATTCCAAAATTCAATTGTAATCCACGTGAGGTAAAGTTGTAATCCAAACAGGTAAGGTGTAATCCACATGGATAATAGAGAATAGCAGCAAATAGAGAACTCTTTTTGCAAAAGGGGCTCCCAAATAACCTGAGAGAGGGGGGGGAAAGGAAAATAGGCGCACTTCGGCGCAACGGGGAATTTTCTGCAGAATGGGGGGAGTCCTGACAGTCATGTCCATCTGGGTGAGAGTCAAACGGGGGCAATACAAACAAACAAAGATAAAAAGTGCCAACTAGCTCTCACCCGTCAGGTGCAGTCTATGGTGTGGCTCCCATAGGTCCTCCTGCAGTCCTTGACGTTGGGTTCCTTAGATGAGGGACCTGAAATCCTCCTCACTCGAGCTGCTGCTGAAGGTCATAAGAGGACACTCCTGCCTCTTGTAGGCCACGCTTGCTGCGGTGGTGGAGCTCCAGTGCCCTCTTGTTCTGGAATTCGGACTTGAGCGGGTCCGGGTGGTGGTCACTCTAGCGAGTGCTGCAGCCACTTGAGCTTTTCCGGATCCTCCTGCCGGGACAGCTGGGGTAAGAACTTCAAACTGCAGCAGTTCTGGAAAGTTTGCATCCAGGGAAGAAGAACCAGCTTCCCCGGATGCTGCTGGCTTCACCTTCCACGGCAGCTGGTACTGGCGGATCACCGTAGATTGGAAGGTGAATGAAGACGTAGTCAGCTGACCCACCTGTAAGGACTGTGGTGGTGGTGGTTCTGGCTGTCCTGAAATCAGAGGCTCCGGCTGAGGCTGCGAAAGGAGGGTAACCCCGGTTGCAAATGGGCCTTTCAGGGACGCCATGGGGGTGTACTCCACCTTTATCCTTTTTATTATTATTTTTCACTAGGTGGACGATGAGGCACGATCAAGACCCAGTGTGCATGTCACGTGATATGTCATTTATTAGCAAGTATATATCACCACTTCCCTATATCTATCAGTTATCATGTGGTCATGAGAGTAATGTAGGACTGAGATAAGATATGGAAATATTGCTTTGACAGTCCTTGATATATGAAGTTTTGACTGACATGAAGAATATTGGTGACTGATCCTTATTTATCGGTCTGGATATATAGTTATGCCTCGATTTGTTTTATGTGAACCCGGGAGGACCTGATACACCATGGCGCACGGTGAATAGGGCAACTGTGGGGTCCGATCTGCGGTAGCGCCGCTGACAGCGGCGGTATCCATGGTAATGGGGACCCTGCTGTACAGCGTGCATAGTGTGGTCACGTGAGTAAACAAAGCCGGCAGTCATGTGTCCAGGACCGAGTCATGTGATTGGGATAGAGTCAACAGTCATGTGACTTGAGTAGGGGAGGTGCAGGAAGTGGGGAAGAGAGTGGGCATGCGTCAGTAGGGGAGGTTCAAGAAGTGGGGAAGAGAGTGGGCATGCGCAATGCTATCAATAAGACGCCACAATGACATGCACGTGGGAAATGAAGGCCTCAGAGTCGTCCCCCATTGATTAACTTTTACACTTGCACTTTGGATTGGTTAGTAATGTGAATAATTATGATGTGCATACTCCCTATTGGCTGCCCGCTTTTTGCACATGTGATGAGTTGATTAATGAACTGAACTATTGGGCTGAACACTAATGGGAGGTGTCACATATACTATTTAAAGGTGGTTTTGTACACTCAGTACTATGCTTGATAAAGGCTAGGACATAGCCGAAGCATTGCATGCACGGGCACTTTCTGTGGCCACTTTTTTTGTACATTTTTATGGATCATGCTTGAATAAATAGAAGATTTTTGAAGATTTTTGATATGCTGCCATCCAATGTGAATTGTGGACCAAAAGGTATATATGTCCTTCTCTACCTAAATTCTACCTAGTGTTATCTTCAGTTTAGCATGGTAAAAATGGGCAACAGACTCCCGTTAAAGAGTCACTGTACTTTCACACAATTTCATTTAATTTAAAGGGTTATTTCCATCTTGGACAATGGGGGCATTCGCTAGAATTTTCTATTAATGAAAACTCAGGTATGCTTTAAAGAAGATTTAACTTTTCCACAAAGTGATAGAGGTGTTGGATAACTTTGCTTTAAATGCACAACAAATTCAAAAAATGTGCTATGTTTTACGATTTCATTTGTTTTAATTAATATTATTTATATGTTTAACATTTTATAAATACATTAAGGTTAGAGAAGAAATCCCAAAGCTTTTTTAGAGCACTGCAATTGGTAATATTGCCACAAATAATCAAAAGTTTTTAAGCAGAACCCAAAATAATTACACTTACATTCAAGTTTAGCACATTTTAAAACCTGTATTAACGAATATTTTATGGAATATTAAAAAAAATCTGGGTTATGGTTATAAAAGTCAAATCAGTGATTGCTTTGGAAAATAAATTTCTTCATTACAAATATTACAATATTCTGCTATGCTAGCCATGAAGAAAATGAGCATAATATATATTTACTGCCAATATTATTGAAATTCTCTGAGAGACAACCTAATAAATTATTAATAGGAATTTTATAATAGGCAATTTCAATATATTTTGGAATAGAATTGCCCTTTGTTTACAATTTATTAAAGAAATAATTTTGCAATGGGTCAATAATAGTTTGCAGTATTACAACTAATCTGAATTTAGATCTAACATACAATTTGATAGTTTAGAAATATACCCTTTTCTGTTACTGCTCCACCCAATAAAAAACATATAGGGGGTCATTTACTAACAGATATATGCTCTTTTTGTAGCCCAGCAATCTGACTTTTCCCCATTAACGCCAGGTCTAAAAAAAGGAGGGGGAGTTTGGACCGGCAGGCTCGTCTCATTTATCGTTTTCTAAGCTTGTTTTACGATATGAAAATGGTCTAAATCTATGCCCGCAACAGAGTTGGCGTAAATTTAGACTGGCGGTGGATACACTAAAGTTATGTAGAGATCTGCACCTCTACATAAATTCGGCCAGCTAAGGAGGTATCAAGACTGTCTAAAACGCCAGTCTTAATAAATGACCTCCATAGTCTACTCAAACGCTCACAACCTACCCAATTAATAAAACCTATTTATTTAACCCTTTTTTAATGATACAGCAATGTTACGTTTTTTTTTTTTTTTTCATTTCTGTTTTTTTATCCCCTGCATTTTAGCCCCTGCTATATGAGGGTTGTTTTTTGCAGAACATGTTGCACTTTCTAATCCAATTTAAAATTGCATACTATGTAGTGTAACTGTGGAACAAATTCTAAATGGAGTATTGAAAGAAAAAACACAATTTCGCCATAGTTTTATCGGTGTTGGTTTTGCAGGATTCCCTATGCAGTAAAACTGACAGGTGTCATGGGAAGCCGGCAACACGCCCCATCCTTTCTGCACCGCCGGTCTCCTGTGTCTAGCTCTGAACGAGGACGCGATAGGCGTCCTCGTTTCCATGGAGATCAGGGGACGGAGTGTTGACGTGGATAGGCCAGCGCTCACCTGTAGACAGTCTGCATTGGGGTCATGTGACTCTGGCCACGTCACATGACCCACCTGTGGGCCTATTTAACAGGCAGCCTGCTGGCCACAGGTTGCCTGTCATTGGTCTTATTACCATTGCCTGCGTTTTTTGAACTGCTGCGACTAGTGTGTTTGACTTCGGCTTGTGAATTTTACTTCGTCCTCGTCTCATCCTTTTGTACTTCGTTACCTCTCGACTTTTGACCTCGGCTCCTGTTTTTGACTTTGCTCCTGTTTGTTCCCCTGGTTTTCACGTGACTTCCTGGTTTGACCTTGGCTTGGCGATTACTCTCTGATTGTGTTCTGTTTTCTTGTCTATTGCTTTATGCCATTGTTCCCCCTCCCTGTACACCCCAGCACGTACCTAGGCTAGGGACTGCCGTCCAGTTGTACGCCGTTGCCTAGGAGGGGGCGTGCAAGTAGGCAGGGTCAGTGGTGGGGTTGAGCTCAGGGCTGCACATATTCCTGAACTGTGACAACAGGTTAATTTCATTATGAGGGTCAGCATAATTATAACTATTCCACAGTTGTATAGTTTGTATTGTGTTTTGATACTTAAAAAACATTAAAAAGTATATCTAACTTTTTACGTCTATGGAGTTGTGTAAGGGCTTTCATTTTTGTGGTGCAATCTGTATTTTTTTTATTAATACCAGTTTGGAGTGTGTATGGCTCTTTATTACATTTTTTTAAGGAAGGTGGAGCAAGGTTATTAGAATTTATATATAGAATGTATATATACTTTATTTGTAAAACTTTTTTTTTTACACTTATTTTTAGTTCCCATAGAGGATTTAAACATGGGATAGTCTATTTTTCCATATACTATAATGATGTACCATTCCAGCCTATGGGACAATCAGAACATTTCTATTGCTAGGCCTAAGTCTGCCATAGGCTGCTTTCACACCAGCGTATTGAAATACGTCAGTATTCTGGCTATGGATTCCTGATGATAACCAATCAGTATTGTCATCAGTGTTGCTTTAGGATTTACATGCGTATTCTGGCCTCCCTGCATTTTTGATGCGCTCCTATAAACTGTAATGTGCATATTCAGAAACAAATACACACAAAACTCAGGCATGTTGACAGAAATTATGCGCCCATGTGAATAGCCCTATTCATTAACATTAGCAGCATATTCCGATGCATAAAATCTGGACCATATATAGATTGCAAGTACCCTCGTGTGAAAGTGGCCATAGCAACTGGTAACTGGGAATGTGGCACTCCTGGTAATTGACCACTCAGATGAGAAGGTCACAATTGACCATTACATCTGAGTGGTTAAAAGTCTGTGATTGTGACTTTGCCACCGACTGATTGCTGTCTAAAACAGCAGGCACTTGGTGACTATAGCACCCCGTCCGCTCCTGAATGGACACCATCTTTAAAGTCTTAACATTTGCTGTACATGTATGACAGATATTGGAAAAAAGGTAAAAAGACTCACAAGCAGAGCCCTGTAAAACAATATGCTACTGCAAACAAAATACAAAACATACAAACAAGAGCCCTACACATACAATCCTGCTAAAATTACACACAATACACTGATTGTTTCTTAGCTACACGCACTACCTTTCTAAATCCAGATGCACACTCGTCCAAACAGTTCATCCAACAATAACAGTAGATACTCTGATACTCTGCTTAGGGTGCATTTACATCACTGTTTAGCTTTCCGTTATTCTGAGAAGAAAAAAAAAGGATCATGTAAAAAAAACAAAAAAACAAACAAAAAAAATGGATCCTGTTGCATTAGTTTTCATCCGTTTGAGCCATTTCCGTCTGAGATCCATGTTTTTAGATGGGAAAAAAAGTCTTGCATGCAGTACTTTTGTTTCTGTCTAAACAATAGATCTCAGACTGAAATGGCTCAAACGGATGACATCTGATGCAGCAGGATCTGTTTTTTTTTGTTTGCTTTTTTTACTGGATCCTGTAAAACAATGGATCCTATTCAATCTTATGCGTAACTAATGCAAAAGGATCATTTTTTTTTACAGGATCCTGTTTTTTTTAAATTTATCTCTATCTTCTTTTGATGGATCATAAGAACGGAAAGCTAAATGGGGCTGTGAATGCACCCTTACTCCATTCAGCTTACACACAGCCATGACATAATGCACTATTATGTGTCTGTGACTTAATTGGGACGTTATGGAAAATACAGCTATATCATAAAATGTCTTTAAGTGATCCCAGAGCAAGTGGAAAACTAAAATGAAGAAATAGGAAAAACTGGAAATACCAAACTAAAATAATTTAAAAACAGCAAGCATAATCTGTATCATATGTATATGTATTGCCATAGATATGGTATGCACATCTATTAAAACAGTAAAGATCCTCCTAGGGACCGAATGATAAACCTATAGCCATAATTAGTGATGAGTGAAGTATTTAAAAATTCAATTTGGCTGCTTTGCCGAATTTTGCAAAAAAATCTGCTTTGTGATGAATTACTTCATCACAAAGCGCATTTCTTTGTAAGTAGTCGGTGAAATGACAAGGGAGAGTGCCCTTTCCCGTCATTGTACCTCTCAGATGCCGCGTCCATGCATGATCACAGTGTCTTATGTTAATAATAGAGTGCAGAATAAAAAAAATTAAAAAAAAGCTTTACCTGATCCATTTGCTCATGACGGTGGTGAGGTCATACTTCACAGCGCATGTGATTTCAGCAGAGATCTTCAAGCAAGATGATGGCGGCCAACCCGTTGCGAGTGAATGGATTAGATAAGCATATTTTTTGGTTTTTTTTTTTTTACACTATTTTAGGTTAAATTGATTTGCTACCACAAAGCACAAGTAAATTTTGCTTTGCGTCAAATCCAGTTTATCCTGAAATAACCAATTTCAAAGTAAGAAGTAATTTACAAACCTATGATAACTGTTCTCTTAAAAAGAAAGGTACATCTGGACTGGCTATCCATAAGTGTTTAACAATTTCTCCCAGTTGCAGCTCATTACCTTAAAGTAACTGTGCCACTCAGCATTAGCTGTAGGCAGCATGAAGTAGACATTTTACAGTTACCAAACTTTGTATTCAGCCTCCATTAAAAGTTTGGATTTAGAGGGATGTTAAAATATGCATATGAGCTAGAAATCAATTTATAATAAAATGTATTTTTTCATTAAAGTTGCAACTGTAAAAAAAGAGCTGGCAGATCATGAATCAACCAGTGACAGTGCCTTGGTTATTACTTTCAGATGTGATCTATTGCTGTTTTCCTTACTCCTAAGGTGCTTACACACTTTTTGATCCATAAAGATATGCCATTTAGAGAATCCTTTCGTTTTCACAGTTCTTACACTAGACCTATGATTATTTATATGGAGAAATTAATGGATGCCTTTTTGGAGTTTCAGAGCACTTAAAAGGGTTATACGACCCCGGAAATGCACCCCCCCCATATGCCCAGGCCCCTCAAAAGCAATATACTTTCCTTGCTCCCCTGGACCCACATTTCTCCTGATCCCTGCATGGCCACCGCTGCTTTGTGGGTGACGCTAAGTTGGCTCGTCCCTTTCGTTGCCTGCCATTGGCTGCCCCCATGACCCTGTATGCTTTCATCTGCACACGGGGAGAAGCAGTCTTGGCTGTGCGGGGACCAGTAGAAACATGGGTCCCAGGGAGCAAAGTAAGTATATTGCATGTAAGGGACATGGGCATATAGGGGGGCAATTCAGGGATTGGATAACCCCTTTAACACGTAAATGAAGAGTGTTTCCCCTTAATTCAAATGTATACAGTCTGTTTGCAGTCATGATTCAATTTCTTAACTTCCTTTAGCCTTCATGACTAGCTCAAAATTTCCCATTTTGAAGCATTTACTTCTTATGCTAAGTCATTTATTCCTCAATCTGTCTAAATAGCTTTATGACTTTTTTATAGTACGGTACATATCATGTCTTCTTATATTTTCAATGAACACATAACCTGCAATAGGTTTAGCACTAGCTAGCATGGTATAAGAAATCTCACCATTTTCACCCTTCACAGGTTTTGTCCAGGATTGGAAAAATTATAATTGTTTTCTCCCAGAAACTGCACCACATTTGCCCATGGGGTTTTATCTAGCATAGCAACTCAGCTCCATTGAAGTGTGTAAGGCTGAATTGTAGTAACAAAAAGAAAAATAAAGTAAAAAAATGGTGGACAAATGTGACTCTGTGTTTGGAAGAAAGCAGCCAGTCTTGGACAGCCCCTTGAACAACCACAAAGAGGTATGAGGTTATGGACGTAGTCAGAGAACAACTAGGGGAAAGACAACCATGAGGGTGACAATAAGTGATATATCCTAGGAAAGACAGGAGCATAATCCAGGAATAAAGGATCAGGAGTCAGGATCAAATCAAGCACAAAACAATACAGGAAAATAACAGAAGGCCTGATATCATCAGAACTAGTCACCATTGATACCCATATAGCCAGTGGCTGGGACTAGAGAGTACTGCAACAGAGAAGACATCCTCCTGGAAAGCCATGGCTATCATTGGTGATTCACTGTGGGTACTATGTGAGTAACATTATATTGAGGGATTGTGTAATTGATCACAAGCTATACTCTGCAGTATAGTACTCTAGCTGTTCGATGAAAAATTCAGTGTTTTCAACATTTACTTTCACTGTAACAAAACATTAAAACAGCCTGAATCTGGAGAGAATTTAATCTCTAGGTATGTCTATTTCAACCTAACAGGGTTATTTATCAAGCTGAGATACGCTTAAAAAAGTGGGCGTGGCATGGGTGAGGAAGGGGACGGGACTGTTTGAGGCATAGAAAAAGGTCTAAATGTAAGACAATTCAGAAACTATCTTACATTTAGAGGTGTTGGTGGGTCCGCCAAAGCTATGAAGAGGTCGACACCAGTCTTAATAAATGACCCCCCAAGTTTTCAATGTCTAAAAACACCATCTAAAATAGTCCTAAAATGCAGTATGCATTTATAGCATCTTTCTCATGCTTCTATTAGCCTACTTACCGATTAATACTAATAAACCACCTATAACATTAAAATTAGTTGAAATTTGAAAGTAGAATATTGGTTTAATTACATATCTATTCAGATTCTTTCATGTCAGCCATCAAGAAGCAGAACTTTATCAACTGGACGAGTCGATTAATTTCCTTTTAATTGATAATTATATAACTATGTCTTGATTGCAGCAGAGGAGCCGCAATGAACCATAGCACATAATTAAAAAGTACCATGCACACATTTACTAATGAAGAAATATAGTAACATCATTTAAGTTTATTTGCATCTGGGGCTCTTGACCTCATATCGAGAGCGGATTCTAACTTCACCAGTGTAAATCTGGGTATAATTAGTATTTGGAAATGAAAAAGCAAAAGTAAAGTCAGTATATGAATAAAATATGTTGTGTCAAGACTGATGATATCACGTAACACATTTAAGGCAAGAAATACAAGTCTTAGGTCAAGAAAACATGCTTAGACCCATGCTATTTATATTGGCCGAGCTATACAGTTCGATTGAGGAGAATATTTTATGACTTTCCTTGCTTAGAAATAAACGGATAACATTACTTAACAAATAAAACAATCAAACTGGTGACTGCTATCCATAAGTGTTAAATATCTCTCCCAGTGTAACTGTTATTATAAAAGAGTCCTGCAAAGTTCATGTATAGCATTCATTGACATCAGCATAAAATATGTATATAGGCATAAGATAACTGTGACATGAACAACTGAATGGCCGCCAGACACCTATAGTACTACTTACCTGTATGACAAGCGGGGATGATGGATTCAGATGGAATCCAACTTGTCTGATCTTATCTTGTTTACCCTGACTGTGGACAGAAGATTGAACTATAAAAGGTGCAGAGTTGCCCAATGACCCCTCTGCCACCTGGTAGGAGGAGGTTTTTGAAAAAAGAAGTCATTGGGAGAGGAGCTTTGTAAATGGGAGCCAGCCTCTACATAACTTTGGTGCATGCACTGCAGGCCTAAATCTACTGCAGCTCCCTTGCTGGCGTAGATTTAGATAATTTTATGTGCCTAAAACAGGCGTAGAAAATGATAAATGAAATGGGCTGCAAATCCTTTTTGCAACTGAATATGACATATATCTAATAATAAATGACCCCTGTAGTCTCTTATTATTCCATGGCAAGTAAAAACCTTAGAGGGCAGAGCTGAGCTCAGGCAGAAGTGGAGGAGAGAGGGCTGCTTTACCTGTTGATATCTCCTGAATGGTAGCAGCTAGAAGCATGGAATTGGTCTTGCTTGAAAGCATTCCAGTCTTTCATACAAGACCAAAATGACAGCATTAGTCCAAGCTAAACAGGAGATATCACTGTTAGAAATAGATTCGGGAATAATAATGGGTAAATTTTGCTTTTACTTTCATATTAAGCTGCATTCACTGCATCCCGATTTCTAACAGTGATATCTTCCCATGTACTGAAAATATTGCTGTCATTCTGGCATTGTTTGAAATCTTGAAATGTCAGTTTTCAAACAATATAGCTGATACCAACCCAGAGATATCTGCAGCCAAAACAGCCCCCACCATCCCATTCAGTCTGAAGGAGGAGGGGAAGAAGTAACAGAGCTGAAAGCCTGCAGGAGGAAAGGAAAAAATAGTAAAAATATATAGAAATGTGGCATTATCATCATTGTATGGACTCACATATTAAAATTATGTTTTTCTTACCACTCAGTGAACACTGTTTTTTTTTTCTTTCCCCCTAAAAATAAACTAATAAAAGTTATTTAATATACTATATAAACACCTCAAAATGGTTTCTAAAAAACTTACAACTAATCCCACAAAATAAAAATAAAATTTAGAAGAAAAAATTGACTGCTGGAACACAAAGAGGGAATATATTATTGATCCTTAAAGCTAAAATTAATTATGCCCCTAAGGGGTTAAAAATACAATAGTATACCCTGAGTTTTGCGCCAACAAGATTTTCTGCAGACACACATTCAAAATCTATCGTAAAAAAGTGATATTTTTGGGAGGGTTTTTCCAATTTTAATGTGACTGTTAGGAGGTTAAAGGGGTTGTCCCACAAAAAAGATTCTCCAGTATTCAAACCAGCACCTGGATCTGAATATTTTTATAACTGCATTTAATTAGACATTTATTATAGCTACTGAGCTATTCAATAAAATCTATCTGTATAGCACCACCTGCTGTTTTTCTTTACCTTATTTATCTGTCTACCTGGCTGGACACACATGCTCACTTCTATCCTTCCCCTGTCACCAGCTACAGTAGAAAGGACATACCCCTTGAGAAAGTGCACACCCCCTATGCTGCTTGCTTGAAATAAAAATAGCAGAGCAATTGTGGCAATGAATGGAAAAATCTCTGGATCCATGTCAGGTAACATTGCTTGAAAGAGACGGCTATGTACTACATGATATTGGATACTTGGATGCGTGCAAGTATTTCTGCCAATATGTAGTACAGTTTTTTGTTGCTAATGAATGTCCATATATTTTGGGGACAGAGCGCTTACATTTTCAGCTTTCAGCAAATAATCATTATGAGCAGTAAAGTATATTCTTTCTTAGGTTTACCTTATCTAAGCACTATTCTAGGATTAATATTGACACTGATAATTCTTTTCAGTAGCGTTGAGCTGAACATGGCCATGCTTGAGTCACCTCCCCGCACGCTAATTAGCCAATTAGCTTCCGGGAGGTACTGGCATTCACTGTAATGCCAGTAGCCATGTTGGCTACTGGCATTACACTGATTGGATGACCGGGAACACGTCATCGGGTGCTATAAAGCCCCCGGTGACATGTGACTGGCGCATACCGAGCCAGGGACAGCTGCTGCAAGCAGGGACAGACAGTGAAAGCAGAGAAGAACGCTAGGCAGGGATAGAAATCGCTCAACAAAGACCCAAAAGCCCTTTTAAGGGCTATTATATCTGGCACAAACCAATATTTTATTATTTTTGAGGACTTTAAAGGTGGTGAAAATAGCGCTAGGTGGCCTGCCATTAACGCCACATGCGCTGCTGCAGCAAGTAGGGACATATACTGTAGGGAGAGAAGCACGCTAGGCAGGGAAAGAGATCGCTCAAAAAGACCCAAAAGCCCTTTTAAGAGCTATTATATCTGGCACAAAGCAATATTTTATTATTTTTGGGGTGTTTAAAGGTGGTGAAAATAGCACTAGGTGGCCTGCCATTAATGCCACATGTGCTGCTGCTGCATGATGTAGGATACCCTCTGTATACTATATACCTGACATACTTTGCTATAATTTCTGCTGTTAAGCCTACAGTACTTCTTTTGCGTCTTGCTGTATAACATTTGCGCAAGGAGGGACTTGTGTAGGGATAGAATTTCTATATGCAGGGTTAGTATCATTGTTCAAAAGACACAAAAGTCCATTGTTAAATCCCTCTGCATTTTTTTTTTTGTGGCAAAACGAACCCTAAGTGTGCCCTGTCAGTAACACTAGGTGCACAGCTTATTAGAACCGTTCAAAAGTCTATGTAGCTGACATCCATTGTTACATTTAATACCGTTAATTTAGGTCACAGTTCCTCATTTGCGTCTGCAGTTTAATTTGCCCAAGGAGGGAATTAAACTATAGGGATAGGATTTGGGTAGGTAGAAAGAATGTTTTTGTTCCAAAAAGACCAAAGTCCATTGTGAAATACGTGTGTTCTTTTTTTTTGCTGGCAAAAAAACCCCAAGTGTGCCCTGTCAGTAATGCTAGGTGCGCAGCGTATTACAACCGTTCAAAAGTCTATGTAGCTGACATCCGTTGTTACATTTAATACCGTTAATTTAGGCCACAGTTCCTCATTTGTGTCTGCAGTTTAATTTGCCCAAGGAGGGAATAAAACTATAGAGATAGGATTTGGGTAGGTAGAAAGAATGTTTTTGTTCCAAAAAGACCAAAGTCCATTGTGAAATACGTCTGTTTTTTTTTTTTTTGGTGGCAAAAAAACCCCCAAGTGTGCCCTGTCAGTAAAGCTAGGTGCACAGCGTATTACAACCGTTCAAAAATCTATGTAGCTTACATACGTTGTTACATTTAATACCATTAATTTAGGCCGCAGTTCCTCATTTGCGGCTGCTCTATAGCGTTTGCACATTCAGAATATTGGACATTCGTTTAAATTTTTCTGATCATACAGTTAAGAAAAATCTGCACTACTGTATCATGTACCCCTTCCTCTTCTCGTCCTCTTCCGCCTCTTCCTCCGTCATATGAAACTGCTTATTAGGCTGCCCTCGAAGTCCACCAGCTGGGCCTGCACCCTAATTGTTTGGCCGGTCAGCTCACCAGCTGGGCCTGCACCCTAATTTTTTTTAGCCGGTCAGCTCACCAGCTGGGCCTGCACCCTAATTTTTTAGCCGGTCAGCTCACCTGTTGGACCTGCACCATAATTTTTTAGCCGGGCAGCTCACCAGCTGGGCCTGCACTATAATTTTTTAGCCGGGCAGCTCACCAGCTGGGCTTGCACCATCATTTTTTTGCCTGTCAGCTCACCAGCACGCCCTCAACCATAATGTTTTACACGCTCAGCTCTGCTACATGTCACACATAATGTTTCAGACAGTCAGCTAAGCGGTATGTCAAAAAAAATTTTTAACACGCTCAGCTCTATTAAATGTCATTTATAATGTTTCAGATGTTCAGCTAAGCAGCATGTCACCCTTTAATTTTTTTTACGGTCAGCTCGGCATCACCATGTCAAACTTAAATTTGGGACAGTTTAATGAGCAGCAGCATGTCACCCTTAAATTTGGGAGAGTTTGATGTGCAGCAGCGTGTCAACCTTAAATTTGTGACAGTTCGAATAGCAGCAGCGTGTCACCTGTAATTTTTTGGACGTTCTGCTCGTCAGCAGCATGTCAACCTTAAATTTAGGACAGTTTGATAAGCAGCAACAAGTCACCCTTAAATTTGAAACGATTTGATGGGCAGCAGCGTGTCACCCGTAAAATTTTTTGACGTTCTGCTCGGCAGCAGCATGTCAACCTCAAATTTGGGACAGTTTGATGGGCAGCAATGTGTCAACCTTAAATTTGGGACAATTTGATGAGCAGCAACGTGTCAACCTCAAATTTGGGACAGTTTGATAGGCAGCAGCATGTCAACCTTACATTTGGGACAGTTTGATAGGCAGCAGCGTGTCAACCTTACATTTGGGACAGTTTGATGGGCAGCAGCGTGTCACCCTTAAATTTTTTTTACTGTCAGCTCGGCAGCAGCGTGTCAACCTTAAATTTGGGACAGTTTGATGGGCAGCAGCGTTTCAACCTTAAATTTGGGACAGTTTGATGGGCAGCAGCGTGTCAACCTTAAATTTGGGACAGTTTGATGAGCAGCAGCATGTCAGCCTTAAATTTGGCACAGTTTGATGGGCAGCAGCGTGTCTCCCATAAATTGTTTTGACGTTCTGCTCGTCAGCAGCGTGTCAACCTTAAATTTGGGACAGTTTGATGAGCAGCAGCGTGTCACTCTTAAATTTGGGACAGTTTGATGGGCAGCTGCGTGTCAACCTTAAATTTGGGACAGTTTGATGGGTAGCAGCATGTCACCCTTAAATTTTTTTGACGTTCTGCTCAACTGCAGCGTTTCAACCTTAAATTTGGGACAGTTTGATGGGCAGCAGCGTGTCACCTGTAAATTTGGGACAGTTTGATGGGCAGCAGCGTGTCACCCGTAAAATTTTTTGACGTTCTGCTTGGCAGCAGCATGTCAACCTTAAATTTGGGACAGTTTGATGGGCAGCAGCATGTCAACCTTAAATTTGGGACAGTTTGATGGACAGCAGCATGTCACCCTTAAATTTGGGACAGCTTGATCGGCAGCAGCGTGTCACCCGTAAATTTTTTTGACGTTCTGCTCGGCAGCAGCGTGTCACACATACATTTTTTTTTACATTCTGCTCAGCAGCAGCGTGTCAACCTTAAATTTTTTAGATGGTCAACTCAGCAGCAGCATGTCACCCATAATTTTTACATGGTCAGCTCAGCAGCAGCACGTCACCACTATTGTTTTTGCGTGTCAGCAGCAGGCCATTAATCATAATTTTTCTGATGCACTCCTTTATGTGTAATAAAGGGGGTATTCGAGTGTCTGTAATTTTTGGCAGCCCTTTCCCTTAGTGCATAGGCTTTATGAGTGTCAGAGTCCCACAATTATACCACAATGTGAATGAGGCCCTCCTTTATATGATATACCGGTTGTATGGGACTGCCTCATCCGTGTAATTTTTGGCAGCACTTGCACTTAACGTATAAGTAAATCTATGTTTCCTAATAATATTTCCTGTAAAATCGATGTTATCTTGTGTTTTGGGGGGGGGTATTTTTGTCATTCCGTCAAAGTGGCGTAATAGTCGGCCATCATCGTTAATAGCAGCGACTTCCGTGTCCAAGATGCATCCAGACATCCTCCCCATGCTGTTCCCTAACCATTTCTGTGGTGTTTCCACCATTTTCTGATGTTTCGCTATGGAGCAGACACCCTCCCCTCATCCGAGCAGGGGGTGCCTGGTCTTCTCCCATTGACTTCCATTATACTTGGGTGCTCGGCCGGGCACTCGAGCACCACCTATTGTTCGGCCAGAGCACCCGAGCAACCGAACATTGGGTGCTCGATCATCACAACTTTTCAGTCTTTGCATGCTTTTGTTTGACGAAACAATAAGTTAAAGTCTTACCATGACTAGTGTGAGATACCACACTGAAAGGAATTTGGAGCATTTTTAAGTGGTTTAATCATGTCCAGTGTATAATATATCACTAGACCACAAAATTTACACACATAATTAGTCCATAATTTCCTACTGGTTTTGTAAATGTATCGGCTCCCCAGGGACAACAATTTCTATTTATTTTATTAGCCATTACACTTTACAGAAATAACTATAATTGCATATAAGTTCTTTTTTGCACATTTATGGTAAATTGAAGGGGATGAGGGTTTATTTTTAATAACTGTTATGGGCAGTTAGCAAACAAGCTGAAAAAAAGAAAAGCAAAAATGAAACTAGAATAGATACATCTATTTAATAGGTACATATAACATATTTAACCAAGAATTGTGGATAGTACAGGGAAATGCTATGGCCACCTTCTCAGTCATTTTTTTTTATTGCTTCCATTAATCTCCATGATAACAGACTACAACAAACCATGATTAGTCTGAGTATTTAGGTCTGCTGGGGCAATATTTGGTGCTGCACTACAGTATTGTTGGCCCCTCCTACTATTGTTGGCTCTGCCTACTTATATTGGCCCTGCCTTCTGTCAATTTGGACCCCTTTACAACATGGGACCATTTTTTTTTTCAGGCCAACTTTAGCTTCCCAATCTGCCCCTGAATATTTCCCCTAGATCTTACCAACCTACCGAATGCAAGTTTAAAAGAAACCCTGACATATGGTAGAGAGTATAGCTGCGTATAAATATAAGTTTTTAGTTGAAAAACTGCAACTCCAGATGGTAGTTGAAAGTCTCTGGAACTACGAAATGCAGAATACACGTGTTTCTTTTTTTTATACTGGCATTTTTTTTTCTATTTAGTGTTGCTTTTGTGTCTGGAATTTTTTAAGCACATCTTATTTGGATTTTTCAACATACCATTACAACATTTGGATCAATGCATCATTATTATGTAAAGTAATTAACAATGTAGTTAGAGACAATGTAGAGGACTGGATGGGAAATCTTAGTATGCGCTCATCAGTGATGAGAAGGACCATTAATGTTATTTTTCACATCAAAGGGCAATTGACCACATGTATGGGGACAGTTGGGCAAGTATCAATATCATCTGTTCTATTGAGACGGTAGGTGAGACTGACAATGATGTTGTAGATATCCATTTCAACACAATGCAGCTTTACTCTCCACAATCCCCTCCCTGTGAAGATCAACTCCCAATGGCTAGTAAACCCAATGCCTTTTAATTGGGAATTTGGATACTCTACATACAGTAAACACATGTGGTAAGGAAAAAAGGCAAGCAGTTTCTATAGGGGTTAAACAATTAATAAAGAAAGTCAATTTTACATTTTTTGGAGCAAAATAAAAAAAATGGTTTGCAAAGGCATATATACTTTTAACCCCTTCAAAACCTTGTGTTTTGTGATGTGATTTTGCATTTTCTAATTTTTTACTTCCTGCCTTCCTGGAGCCATATTTTTTTATTAATATTTTTCTGTTCACATAATCATTTGAGGGCTTGTTTTTTGCCAGAAAGGTTGCACTTTCTAATGGCATATAATATTGCATATAATGTAGTGGAAAGCTGAAAAAAATTCCAAAAGTTTAGAATAAAAACATTCTATTCCACCACAGTTTTATGGCTTTTATTTTTAAAATGTTCCATATGCAGCAAAGCTAAACTGTTACTTTCATCCTTGTGTATTAATGCTTAAAAAAAAAAAAGTTTGGAAAAAATGTATTTTTTCTTTGCATCTCCATATTCTCATCCACATAACTTTTTATATTTAGGTTTACAGTGCTGGTATAGGACTCATTTTTTGTGAGTTGATTTGTAGTTTTTATTGATACTATTTTAGAATGTGTGATTTTTACTCTATTAGGCTACATGCACACGACCGTATGTGTTTTGCGGTCCGCAAATTGCGGATCCGCAAAAAAAAAATGGACGACGTTCCGTATGGCATCCGTGTTTCCATTTTTTTTTTGCGGATCCATTGTAACAATTCCTATCCGTGTCCGCAAAACGGACAAGAATAGGACATGTTCTATTTTTTTGCAGGGCTACGGAACGGCATACTGATGCGGATAGCACATGGTGTGCTGTCTGCATATTTTGCTGACCCATTGAAATGAATGGGTCCGCAAGACCGCAACCTATCCACAAAAAAAAAACGGAACGGACGTGGAAAGAAAATACATTCATGTGCATGAGGCCTTACAGTGTTTACTGTATGGTTAAATATATTTATATTTTAATACTATGGGCATTTTGGTACATTGTAGTGCTAATGATGTTTATTTTTTTATTTTTTTTTAACCCTTTCACGACCGGAGCTTTTTTCGGTTCTGCATTTTCGTTTTGCGCTCCCTGCCTTCAAACAGCCATAACTCTTTTATTTTTCTGTTCACATAGCTGTATGAGGGCTTGTTTTTTGCGGGACAAGTTGTACTTTCCAACGCCACCATTTAATATTGCATACAGTGTAGTGGGAAGCGGGAAAAAAATTCCAAACCGGGTGAAATTGCAAAGAAAACGCTATTCCGCTACAGTTCTACGGGTTTCTTATTTACAGCGTTCGATGTGCATTAAAACTGATCCGTTACTTTCATTCTACTGGTCAGTACGAATCCGGCAATACCTAATATGTATAGTTTTTCCTGCGTTTTCATAGTGATAACATAATTAGAAAGTTGCCCTTTTTTTTTTTTTTTTTTCCTTGTCAAATCTTGACCCCTATAACTTTTTGGTATTTATGTGTACAGAGCTGTATGGGGGCTCATTTTTTGCGGGACGATCTGAAGTTTTTATTGATACCATTCTGGGGTGTGTATGACTTTTTGATCACTTTTTATTTAATTTTTTTTAGAAAAAAAAAGCGACAAAAAACGGCAAATCGCCATTTGGACGCTTTTTTCCGCCACACAATTCGCCGTATTGGAATTTTTTTTTTTATATTTTAAAAGTACAGGCGTTTTCGGTCACGGTGATACCCATGATGTCTATATTTATTGTTATTTAGGTATTTATTTTTTACTTATACGGAAAGGGGGGTGATTTGAACTTTTACATCTTTTTTATTTTTTATATATTTTTAACATTTTTTTTTAATTTTTTTTTACTATTAGAAAGCTCAAATATGGGCTTATAAATTGTGGCTTTTTTTTTTTTTCTTTATGAGCAATTCTGGGTTTTATAGGCTCAGAAAACCATCAATTGCTCATTTCTTATCCTGGCCTGCCATCTAGTGGCCAGAATAAGAATTGCAGTTTGAAAAACTGTAATTCCTCACCAGCGAGGATTACAGTTTTCATATGGTGTACAGACACCCGATTTGTCACACGGGGTGTCTGTACACCACCGGAAGGCGAACGCTCCCGGGGTTTAGAACGCACTCGATGCCCGTGATCACGTTGGTCACGGGCCTCTAGTCAACCCGGAAGACGCGCCGATGTGGTAGGTAGCGCAAGTCTCTGCTGTTAGAAACAGCAGAAGACTTGCGGCATGACGCCCGCGCCACCCGCGAGCGGGCGCCTGTGCCCCATCGCCGCCAGCGCGCGTACATGTACGGCGCTGGTCCGGGCGAGGGGTTAATATGGAGAAAGGTGGACAACATGATTTTTATATATTTTTTTATTTTTGTATATTTTTAAAAACGTTTCCCCTTTTTTCACTTTTTATGGAACTTTAACATGCAATTAAAGGTCTGATGGTCTGAATACCATGAATTACTATTGCAGTCTATGGGAGATTTAGTATGTTTCTATGGAGCCTTGCTGCAGGTAGGGCTTCATTGGAACATAGCTGTGGTAGGCCTCAGCAGGCCTTTTTCTTGCCACTTACCGTATTTTTCGCTTTAGGCCCCTTTCACACAAGCAAGTTTTCTGCGCGGGTGCAATGCGTGACATGAACGCATAGCACCCGCACTGAATCCTGACCCATTCATTTCAATGGGTCTATGTACATGAGCGGTTTTTTCACGCATCAGTTCTGCGTTGCGTGAAAAACACAGCATGTTATATATTCTGCGTTTTTAACGCAGCCCTGGTCCCATAGAAGTAAATGAGGCTTCAGTGAAAAACGTATGCAGTGCGTTTTTCACTGATGGTTGCTAAGAGATGTTGTTTGTAAACCTTTAGTTTTTTATCACGCGCGTGAAAAACGCATCAAAACACATTACACCCGCGCGGAAAAAACAACTGAACACAATCGCAGATAAAACTGACTGAACTTGCTTGCAAAACGGTGCGAGTTTTCCTGAATGCACCCTGAACGCATCCGGACCTAAGGTCACGCTCGTGTGAAAGAGGCCTTATAAGACGCACTTTTTTCCCACAAAAGTAGGGGGAAAATTGCAGTGCATCTTATAAAGCGAATACTAGTGAGCGCTTCCATTATGGAAGCGCTCACTAGTATATATTAGGTGCCAGGACCCCCATCAGACCACAGATCAGCCCACCCAGCCCCATAAGGATAAAATAAAAAAACTTTCTCACCTCTCCTGCGCCGCGGCTCCGCTCCGGGTCCTGTGCTCCTCTGTCTTCTCCGGGCAGGCTCTGCACTGTCCTGACCGCGTACAGTGTCAGGACATAGTGCGCGCACTATGACCTGACGCTGCATGCAGTAAGGTGACAGTGCAGTGCCGGCAGGAGAAGACAGAGGAGCGCCGGATCCGGATCTGAGGTCTGATGGGGGCACAGTCGTCTAATATGGGGGCTGATCTGAGGTCTGATGGGGGTAGATGGGGCTGATCTGGGGTCTCATGGGGAAGAGTGGGCTGATATAGGGGCAAAGTGGGCTGATCTGAGGTCTGATGGAGGCACAGTGGGGGCATAGTGGGCTGATCTGAGGTCTGATGGGGCACAGTGGGCTATGGGGCATAGTGGGCTAATCTGAGGTCTGATGGGGGCAGAGTGGGCTGTTATGGGGGCACAGTGGGGTGATATGGGGCCTGATCTGAGGTCTGATGGGGCGCAGTGGGCTGATATGGGGGCACAGTGGGCTGATCTGAGGTCTGATGGGGGCAGAGTGAGCTGATTTGGGGCACAGTGGGGTGATATGGGGGCTGATCTGAGGTCTGATGGGGGCACAGTGGGCTGATATGGGGGCACAGTGGGCTGATATGGGGGCTGATGGGCTGATCTGAGGTCTGATGAAGGTCTGACATGGAGGGCTGATGGGGTTCTGACATGGAGGGCTGATATGGGGGTCTGATGTGATGTCCTGAAATTTATGGGGGGTCTGCTATGAGGTGTGATGAAAAATATTTTTTTCTTATTTTCCTACTCCAAAATCTGGGGTGCGTCTTATCATCAGGTGCGTCTTATAAAGCGAAAAATATGGTACTCACAAAAAGTGATATAATTCAGCAAAGAGTCACTAATTATGTAACAGTGACATGATTTGCACCTTAATTCACAACTTTTTTATGTCATGTTTTATGTGGCATAAATACTTTAATAAATCTGAGCCAGAGAATAAACTTGGTGCTTCACGATGATGTTACGGGCCAGATGTTGTTTTGTTCATCACTGTCATCTCTCTAAATTTAAAACAAATTCTCAAACAAACTGGGGGACATTTATGAAATCTTTTACACCACTATTTTGGAAATTGTAGTGCACGGCATATTTGCATCACCATTTGTGACTTTTTAAGCTTCTTGTCACTTTTCTTAGCATGGCTTAGTAGAAGGGGTAGAGCTTATCACAGCCCACTTGTTTAACTATAACTAAAGGGCTCTTGTTTTGTTGGGTACTATCTCTCCTTGGGGAGAGAGTGCCTTAGTCGGTGTGAGGAGACTTATAGACCATACATGCTTCTCTGGAATTCTGGAAAGAAAGGGATGCAAATGAGGTCTTAACAAGCTCTGCTTCTAATGCCACCAGATATAAGGCATCTATCCTATAAGTCAATGTTCAGCTCTTTAAATAGGTCTTGAGACATGATTTGGATATTAAATAAGCCAGTACCTCATCTGCAGACAGCTGTTTCAGGGTAATTACCCCCTCATCAGTGCAGAGCAGAGAGTACTGACTTAACTAGATGAGAGGCCTAAGTCAGGATTTGGGGGGTACTGTCTCTTCTTGGGGAGAGAGCACCTTAACTGGTGTGAGGAGACTTATAGGCCATACATGCCCCTCTAGAATTCTCAGAAGAAAAGGATGCAAATAAGCTGTTAGTAAGCTCTGCCTGTAATGCCACCAGATGTAAGGCAGCTATCCTATAACTCAATGTTTGACTCTTTAAGTAGGCCTAGAGACATGACTTGGGTAATAAATAAGCCAGCACCACATCTGCAGACAGCTGTTTCGGGGTGATTTCCCCTCATCAGTGCAGAGCACAGAGTATTGGCTTAACTGGATGAGAGGCCTAAGTCAGGATTTGGGGATGCCTGGACATTAGGGGAGGTGATTATAGGGGTTGGAAAATCCCATTTAATAACTTAGGTGCATCTTACTCCAGCGCAGGGAGATCAAGACTGGAGTATGGAACCGCCAGCCTTGATAAATACCCTGACCGGGAGAGATACAGTTGTAGCAGCTCTTGCGCTCACAGCATTATCGCGAGAGCGCAGAGCCATATCACTTGATTCATAAAATGAAGGTGTAGTTACATGTAAACACCACCAGATGGCGCATGGAACTACAGTTTGCAAGTAAATGCAAGTGTCACGCTTGTGGTGACACTTGCATTTATGATTGGTCAGTCAGATTTGACTGACCAATGGCAGAGTTCAGCGCAGCTCCGATCTCCTTAAATATATCGGGGCTGCACTGCTGTTTTAATATCCCCCTCCTCAATATTAAAACATAGGTGGCGGAGTGCGCCCTCCATCCAACCCCCCCCCCCCGAGTATAATAAATATTGGTGGTGCAGTGCGCCCTCCCCCTCAGTATTAAAACATTGGTGGCGCAGTGCGCCCTCCCCCCCAACAGTACAATAGACATTGGTGACAGTGGCCACAGGCGCCCCCCCCTTCATTGGTGGTGCAGTGGGGATCTGAGCCCAGCAGTGTAATCGCTGGGCTCTGATCAGTTACCATGGCAACCGGACGCCTTCACAGGCATACAGCTTTCCATGGTATACTGTAGTTTCATTAGATAGGTACTATTTTGGGGTGGCATACGCCTTTTTGATCGCTTTGTTTTACGCTTTTTGTGATGTAAGGTGACAAAAAATGCCTTTTTTGACACCGTTTTTATTTTATTTTTTTACTGCTTTCAGCTGAGGGGTCAGGTCATGTGAGATTTTTGTAGAGCAGGTTGATACGGACGTGGCGATGCCCAACATGTGTACTTTTTTTTATTTATTTAAGTTTTATACAATAATATCCTGTTTGAAACCAAAAATAATGATTTTTTAGTGTCTCCATAATCTGAGAGCTATAGTTTTTTTTAATTTTTGAGGATTGTCTCAGGTAGGGGCTACTTTTTTTGCAGGATGAGGTGACTGTTAGATTGGTACTATTTCGGGATGGCATACGCCTTTTTGATCGCTTTGTATTACACTTTTTGTGATGTAAGGTGACAAAAAATGGCTTTTTTGACACCGTTTTTAATTTATTTTTTCTACTGCTTTCAGCTGAGGGGTCAGGTCATGTGATATATTTGTAGAGCAGGTTAATACGGACGTGGCGATACCCACCATGTGTACTTTTTTTGCTTCTCTTCAGGCTTGTGCTGCGGGAGAAGAAGCGGCCCCTGTCCAGCCCCAGAAGCTTGAGGAGCAGCAGCAGCACAAGCCTGAGGAGAAGCAGAAGAAGGAAGAGGCTTCGCTGCTGAGGAGGAGAAGAAGCCGGAGGAGGAGGTTAGTGGTTTGTTTGTTTGTTTTTTTCTATTTTGCAGGATCGTGAATGCAGAGGACTACTTCGGATTCGGTGGATTATGTCGGACCAGCTTTTATATTTTTTAAATAAAATGGTCAAACAGGGGTCTGGGGGAGTGTTTATTTCAATAAAATATTTTATAAGTGTGTGTGTGTTTTTTTTTTTACAACAGTGCAGTTTTAGTAATCAGATGGCCCTGATTACTAATACTGGGCTTAGTGCTTGCCGGTATGGCCAGCACTAACCCCGACATCTATTACCTCGGCACCCACCACCACCAGGGGTGTCGGGAAGAGCCGGGTACCCGCAGGACTGGACCTTCTAAATTGAGAGTCTGGTTCTGAGGCAGCTTCAGGCTGGTACTGTTAGGCTGGGAAGGGCCAATAACCGTGTCCCTTCCCACCCTGGTAGTGCCAGGCTGACGCTGCTGGTTGTATCACACCATTTTTTAAAATTATTTAATTATTTATGAAAAAAAAAACAAAAAGTAGCATCATGGTTGCCATGGTAACTGATGATTACACTGATTACACTGCTGGGCTCCGATCCCCACTGCACCACCAATGAAAAGGGGGGGAGGGGGCACCTGTGGCCACTGCCACCAATGTTTATTGTACTGAGGGGATTGGGGGGGAGGGCACACTGCGCCACCAATGTTTTAATAATGGTGGGGGGGAGGGCGTACTGCGCCACCAATGTTTATTATACTGGGGGGGTGGGGGGAGGGCGTACTGCGCCACCAATGTTTTAATACGGAGGAGGGGGGGCGCACCGCGCCACCAATGCTTATGAAACTACAGTATACCATGGAAAGCCTGATGCCTGTGAAGGCGTCCGGTTGCCATGGTAACTGATCGGAGCCCAGCGATTACACTGCTGGGCTCCGATCCCCACTGCACCACCAATAAATGGGGAGGGGGGGGCGCCTGTGGCCACTGTCACCAATGTTTATTGTACTGTTGGGGGGGAGGGCGCTTTGCGCCACCAATGTCTTAATACTGAGGGGGGGCGCACTGCGCCACCAATGTTTATTATACTGGGGGGGTTGGAGGGAGGGCGCACTGTGCCACCAATGTTTTAATATTGAGGAGAGGGGGGATTAAAACAGCAGCGCAGCCCTGATATCCTCAAGGAGATCAGAGCTGCGCTGAACTCTGCCATTGGTCAGTCAAATCTTACTGACCAATCGTAAATGCAAGTGTCACCGCAAGCGTGACACTTGCATTTACTTGCAAACTGTAGTTCCATTCGCCATCTGGTGGTGGTTACATGTAACTACACTTTCATTTCTTGTATTGCGCTTCTGGATTCCCGATTCGTTAGCAACGAATTGCGAATCCAGTGAGCGAAACTCTACTACATCTGTATACTAATACTAGTGTTAACACCAGCCAGTATAAAGTCCATTGGAGCAGAATGTGCCAAATTTATAAAGAGGCAAAGGCCCCTTTAAAAAAAAAAATAAGTGCATTGTCAGACAATTTGTGAGCTGGCATAGGCTAGAATAATTTACGCCAGTTTCTGGTGTCAATAATAGTAATCCAGCAGGCGGTGGGAGGTCATACTCTCTATTAGACCTCACATACTTTTCTTTCCTTTTTTAAAAAGTGAAGAGACAAGTGAAATTCAAATTATAATGCAAATTATTAGCCATAATTTGAAGCCTTTTTCACCACAACAGTGACGTAAAAGCTTTGATAGCTGTTCCCCACTGTGTCTAATGCAATCATTCAGAGCAAAGCTTAGCAATAGTAGGTGTTTTAGCAACTTTACTGCCAGTAAAGTAAATCAATTCTACACACCCTAAAGTGTTTATTACATGGGCAGATCTTCTGCCTGACGATCGCTAACGAGGGTTTGAGGGTTCATCTTGCAGTGTAGTACTGCCACTGATTGCCCAATGAACCAGCAAACACTCTTTCATTGGGCAATCCAGATCTTTCAGCATGCAGCGAAATTACATCATAATTAGACAGCATGATCTGCATCCAGCAAACCACTGTACAGCATGGGGACGAACTATGGCATAGTGATCACTCCGCTCCAGAGGAGATCGCTGCATGTAATAGCAGCGGTCTCCTCCACTAGCGAGCAAATGATTGCTGGGAAGGAACACTTCCCTCCTCGTCTAATACACTCTTAACAGAACTGGGGTCACTAGACAAGATGGTCCCTTTAAATCTTCATCCATATACATGTACACATTGTCCTTTAAATCGTTTTTTCGAACCTTTGCTTTCTTACTGAAGAACCATATTCAAACAAATTATTCTTCCTACTAGCGTAAAAACTTTTAAAAAGCATTGCTCCTTCTTATCAGGTGAACGCCTCATCATTTATTTTGGTATAAGATACAAAAATACAGAGAAAAAGGTTTTCTAAAACACACTTTTTATGACAAAAAAACAAGGTTGTCGAAGGGAATTAGGGGGTCATTTATCAGACACGTCTTCAAAGTTTGCCCTGGAGAAGGCACAACACAAAAGTTAATAAGAAAATACTCCCTATTTAAAGTGCTGGGATATCTGTCTGCGACAAATTATGTGCTTGGGAAAAATGAGAAAGATGCAGAAAGCAAGACACATCCTTTATAACTGTTCACCTCAACATGTAGAAGGTGAGAAAAGTACATGTGAGGCTGGAATTTTCTTGCCAGAAGAGAACAAGCCAGCTTTGATTTGTGATGTCATTAGGTGTTCAGCTAGCAACAGACAGACTCAAGTGCACTAAAATTCATTACTTCTTGTTACTGCTGAAGTATTTTCTTGAAACTGCTTAAGCATTCCCACTTGTACTAAAACTTAAACACTTATTTTTTCGAGAATCCAACACAATATATTGAAATATTTAAAGGCCAGCCCCAAGTACAAAAATATCATTACACTCAGGATATCATTGCTCATATTTCACTAAGTGCTTTATATATATTTTATAATAATATATCTGCTCAGTTTTTGAGCCACAGACTGCTTCGAAAATAAACCTTGGAGGCAGCCTTCATCATACCAATGGGAATGAATACATTGTGTGTACAAAGCTGTAAAATATGTTGTAGATAACAGGGAATAAATAGCAATGTTCAATGCCCAGTCAGGAATGAAATGACTGGTAGAAGGACTACAGTACTTTAGAGTTAAAGGGTTTGTCATATTGAGGCAATCCCACACAGTGCAAAGTCACAGCAAATTTTGACTCAACACAACCACGCATTACATGGTCTGTTATCCATATGGACATTGTGCAATGTCTAATCCCTCCAGAAGTGACCACTGCAGGACAAATGTGTAATTTGTATGATGGTCATCATAAAAGTTTTACCAGAATCCACACCATAAGGAATAGCTGAAGTAATCAAGGGATTCAACTCCATTTTTCTAACGCCTATGGCCTCTGAAATTCTTGCCAACCAAAGTTACATCAAGCAGATGCTGAAGAGGCTGAAAGACCCTCAACAGTAGGAAAGAAACAACAAATAAACGTGATTTATGACTGTAGCAAATCTAAATAGACTGTTATCTGATACATGAACACTTATAATGTTTGTTGTTAGGATATTTCTACATAGCAGCTGAGTACTGTATATGCACTGTAATATAATTTGAGTTCAATGCTGTAAATGGAAAGGTCATCAGAGAATAACCTATTGCTTAAAGTGGTTATCCCATGATTAATGTAAAAAGAAAATCAGACATCATATAGTGCATGACAATCTCTTTGTAATAAAGCTAGAACCACCCCTGCATCTCACATGGATCTAGAGATCTCCTCATTCATTGCTCCAATTGTTCGGTGTTGGGGTGGGGGTGGGTGTTTACCTTTCTCAAAGGATGTGGGGTTTTTCCCATCTAATGCAGCTAGTGGCAGTTGAAGGATGGAACTGAGCATGTACTACCATCTCAGTGAGCAGGACAGAGAAATTAGAAAAAGAGCTAACAGCATGCGACGCTATACAGATAGATTTCAGTAAATAACTCATTAGCTATAACATATTTTTAATTACATGTACTTACAGAAGCATTTCGATCCAGGTTTTGGTTTGAAAAATGTAGAATGTTATTCATGGGACAACCGCTTTAAGTCAAATTTTTACATCATATTTTCTGAAGAACATCTGGTGATTTTTTTTTATTTCCCATACTACTATATTAATTTAAAAAATACTGAAATCCTGCAGTGCTCTGTATAGATCACTTCTCAACAGTCATGTCATTATCATCACAGACAGGATTATAATGAAAAGATAATACCTACTACGATAGATAGATTAGGTTCAGAGCCACCTTTCATACTATAACAGGATTTCTTTGCAATGCATTAAAAACTTATCTGAAAGCCAATATATATTTATTTTAATACTGTGCCTTAGTTTAGGTTTGTTTGCAATGCCAGTGTAAATCCCCTTTTATGTGTATATATTTTCTATAATCATAATATTGTAGCAGAAAAGTGTCTGTTACTACAGGAAGAGATCCCATATAATTTTGTACTTCCAATAATAATACTTCTTGATTTATATTACAGTCAGGACACAAACATTTGTGACTATATTGGTTGCTTATTCTACACAGTCCATCTTACATTGGAAATCATTATCCCCTGTAACAGATCTGTTTTAGTTTACAGTTCCTTTTATAAATGTGATGCATTGCCTGTCTTGTCGTTAACTTTTAATACCCAGTGTCATGTATTTTAATTATTTCTGGTAAATATTTGCTGTCAATAGAAAGTCTAAGCTCATTTAGAGCCACATAAAAATATATATATATATTTTTTAAGTGTTGTTGTCTTCTCCATCCAATCATAATTGGATTCCAGCCAAACAATATTGGAAATTCCTCTGAGACTGGTGGTTTCAATTTAGCATACACCAGCAACACTTAAATAAGGTTTCAGTGTATAGCAGTAGTAACTCAATAAGATTCCAAGAAGTAATATATAGGCAGGTAGTCTTTACGAAACCTATGGAACCCCACATAAAAAGTGTGTCTCCCACATAGACTTTTTTTGTAAAAAAGATACATAATACTGTTCCAAAATTGGTGCCATACTGTATATAAATACCAGCATAAAGATTTACTAAACAAATATGGTCCTTTCACATCAGTTGACATTATTCTCTAAGGCTAGTTTCACACTAGCGTTTATATATTCCGGTATTGAGCTCCGTCATAGGGGCTCAATACCGGAATAAAACGCTTCAGTTTTGTCCCCATTCATTGTCAATGGGGACAAAACTGAACTGAAGACAACGGAATGCTCCTGAAAGCATTCCGTTCAGTCTTCAGACCGGAGAACATGTTGCGGTTTGCTCTCCGTACTAGTTATCCGCATCTAAACGGATCCGGAATGACCCCTAATGCAAGTCAATGGGGACGGATCCGTTTGGTGTGGACACACTTGTAAACGGATCCGTCCTCCATTGACTTTCAATAGAGTTTATTCCGGATCCGTTTAAAAGTTAATACAACCGGATCCGGAATTACGGATCCACAAGGTTGTATTACTCAGTACGGATCCGGCGGGTCCCTTCACCCGCCGGATCCGTACTAACGCTAGTGTGAAAGTAGCCTAAGTAGGGTTATCAGAGATAACATTGAGGGTTTTATGAGGTCTAGTATTTAGAAAAAGAGGGGCACTAAGTATGAGACCTGAATCCAGGAGGAAGTTGTGAGGGTAGGAATTCTCTGGATGATAGATGTCACTACAGAAATATCCAGTGGTGTAATTGCATTAAACTTTGTTTGGAAAATCAATAAAAATAATGCTTCCCCACAGAGAGCATAAATATTTGAAAAAGTGGAGTCACAACATCCAGAAGAATCATCAGTGGCTAAAATAGGAGAGTAAGCTTTTCAATTTATATTTAGGAGAGACCTGGAATCTTGGAACATACTTTTTGGGATGGGTCCATGGATGAATACAATGGATTAGACTCAAACATTACAGTTGAGGTGGCGAGAACTGAGGAGATTTGTCTCTTTGCCAGTACAAAATGTGAGATATGACATTTAACCCCTTCCCGACCAGCGTCATACTAGTACTGCACTGGCTGGGACTTTAAAGATGGTGCCCGATCCTGCACGGAGCGGGCGTGATGGCCACGGGTGACCTGCATATCCAACTAGCAGGCACCGGCGGCTAACGCCTGTGACCGGCTAACGTGCCGATTGCGGACATTTAACCCCTACGCTTCCGATGTTGCTCCGGCTCCCCCGTGTGGTGATCAGAGGAGCCGGAGCATGCCTGCAGCAGCCCCTGTCATAGTAAATGACAGGAGGCTGCTGCATAGGCTTTGCTATGGAGCCCTTGCCTGTAATAGGGCTCCATAGGAAAGCACTAAAATCATCATAGACTCCAATGTAAGTGCATTGCTTCTTATAGTTGATTGCTTCTTATAGTTCCCTATGGGGGAAAAAAAAATAAAAAATAAAGTTTAAAAAAAAAAAAACGTAAAAGTTCAAATCACTCCCCTTTCACGAAAATAAAAATAAAAGTATAAAAAAAAATATACACATCATGGGTATTGCCATGTGCGAATACGCTCATATTATAAAAATAAAAAAAAATTTCCCATACGGAAAAAGGCGAAACGGAAAAAGGCGTCAAAATGGCCGATTCACCATTTTAAAAAAGCGATCAAAAATTCACACACCGCAGAATGGTATGAATAAAAAGTTCAGATCGACCCACAAAAAATGAGCCCCCATACAACTCCGTACACATAAATACCAAAAAGTTATAGGGGTCAAGAACTGGAAAAAAAAATGTCCAACTTTATATTTTTTTTTATAAAATGCAAGAAAAACTATACATATTAGGTATCGCCGGATTCATACTGACCAGTAGAATGAAAGTAACTGGTCAGTTTTAATGCACATCGAACGCCGTAAATAAAAACCCCGTAAAACTGTGGCGGAATTGCATTTTTTTTTTTGCAATTTCACCCGATTTGGAATTTTTTTCCAGCTTCCCACTACACCATATGCAATATTAAATGGTGGCGTTGAAAAGTACAACTTGTCCCGCAAAAAACAAGCTCTCCTACAGCTATGTGAACAGAAAAATGAAAAAGTTATGGCTGTATCAAGGCAGGGAGCGCAAAATGAAAACTCAAAACCAAAAAAACCTCTGGGGCTGAAAGGGTTAAGGCTGCTTTCAACTGGTTTTGAAGAACAGCAAATGGACCTCTGTTTATTTCAGCCAAACATCCCCATTCCATTCAGTGAGATGAATTAAAGTGCAAGGTACAATTAAGGCTACTTTCACACTTGCGGCAGTCCGGATCCGGCAGGTGAAGGGTGCCGCCGGATCTGGACTGCTGCAGGGACATGTGTGGGGCCGGGACTGCGTTCCGGCCCCAAACATGTCATACAGTACCATATACAGACATACATACATACACACACACACATACATACTTACATACTCCAGGCAGGCAGGCAGGCCGCACGTCTTCACGCCCAGGAGGCGCGCAGCTATGACGATTCCCCACAGCGCCCCCTTGTACAAAACTAAAAGATATTGTCAAAATCCTATTTGGATGCTCAATAAACATACCTGGGAATAAGGGCTACGTGATCCCAGGTGTTATGTTAAAAACGAGCACTGGGAATATAAATAATTTCAATGAAGAAACGGAGTGAGAGGTCATGTGACGGTTCTGGAACTCAAGCGATGGAACGCTTGCTGCCTCCCAGGGCCTCTCGGTCACGTGGGTAGCAAAAAGCACGCCTACTGGAGGCGGGACACCGCCTGTACAACAGCGCTTCCCTGCGCTCCACAGGGACAATCACGTGATCGCAAGTGGAGCGGTCACTTGTTTGGTTGACGGGACGCTGAGAGGCCAGGAGCAGAGAAGAGGTGCTCTGTGGAGCTGATAGTGTACCAAGAGCGTGCCTCAAGCACAGGGGGTGCAAACACAAGGGTTCATTTATGATGAAAGGAGTATGTATATACATATATATATATATATATATATATATATATATATACAGTACAGACCAAAAGTTTGGACACACCTTCTCATTCAAAGTATAGTATACTTAGTATAAGTATACAAAGTATACTTATAGTATAACCACTACCAGGCCCACCAGTCCCACCAGTTAGGTGCCAATATTCCAGAGATTGGGTGCCATATAGTTAAAATTTCACAGGTTGATCTCAAATGACTCATTAAGGCCGTGCGGGCTGAGGCTGTTCAGTTAAAATATCCAGTACATTTCTCGCCGTCAAATGTACTGGACATTTTTCCATTGGTGGGGAGGGATCTGTTTTATGGGAGTAATTCTAAATCCCTCTGAGCTTCCTTCATGGCACTCAGCTGCATGCCTGGATACGCTATGCTTCTGATATTTTTTGCGTATGTTGGACCAGTGCTTAGTCAACCTATTTCTCAATATTATGGTTATATATCTATCTTATTTGCCATAGGTTATTATTAGAGATGAGCGAGTAGTGTTCGATCGAGCCGGTATTCGATCGAATACTACGCTATTCGGCATACTCGATTTCAATCGAGTATAACGGCGATGGCGCACTTAGAATTCGTTTCCCCTCCCACCTTCCCTGGCGCTCTTTTTCCACCAATCAACATGCAGGGGGGGTATGACAGGCACGCTGAGCACGCTGGCAGCGCGAAAACAGCGTCTACATGGATTGGCTGGAAAAACCATGTGACCTCGAATATTAAAAACTCAGCTCTTCCTGCTCGTACGCATATGCTGCGTGAACTTAGTCAGGGACAGAGGCTGGAGAAGGGACAGACAGGTTTTAGCAGTTGGACAGGCAGGAGCGTGATTAAAAGCCCTTATCAGGGCTACTATAGTGCACTACAGTGATAGCTTTACTACAAGATACACTTTACAGAGAACGGCTGCCGTATTCAGGGATAGCTGCTGGAGTAGGGACAGAGAGAGGCATTAGTGGTGTATTAGGTGCTCTGCTACATACCAAACTATATTTGGCACTACTGTTCAGCGTTCTTTTTGGCTGAAAAACCCTGTTATATAACTAGTGTGTATATGCACCATCTGATCTGGCAGTATACGGCTGTGAATTTTATTTTATTTTTTTAAATACAGTTTATTTGGCTCTAGTGTTCTGGGTTCTGTGTGCCTGCAATACCCTTTTTGTATACCAGGTGTAAATACCCACCGTCTGTTAAGTTAGTAAACGGCTGTGTACCTTGAAATATATAATATCTAGGCCATTTAATAGGCCACTGTACTGTGCGTTTTCTTGCTAAATTATTTCACATACCTGGTGTAAATACCCACCGTCTGTTCAGTTACTACACGGCTGTGTACCTTGAAATATACAATATCTAGGCATTTTAATAGGCCACTGTACTGTGCGTTCTCTTGCTAAATTATCTCACATACCTGGTGTAAATACCCACCGTCTGTTCTGTTACTACACGGCTGTGTACCTTGAAATATACAATATCTAGGCATTTTAATAGGCCACTGTACTGTGCGTTCTCTTGCTAAATTATCTCACATACCTGGTGTAAATACCCACCGTCTGTTCTGTTACTACACGGCTGTGTACTTGAAATATACAATATCTAGGCCATTTAATAGGCCACTGTACTGTGCGTTCTCTTGTTAAATTATCTCACATACCTGGTGTAAATACCCCACCGTCTGTTCAGTTACTACACGGCTGTGTACCTTGAAATATACAATATCTAGGCATTTTAATAGGCCACTGTACTGTGTGTTCTCTTGCTAAATTATCTCACATACCTGGTGTAAATACCCACCGTCTGTTCTGTTACTACACGGCTGTGTACCTTGAAATATACAATATCTAGGCATTTTAATAGGCCACTGTACTGTGCGTTCTCTTGCTAAATTATCTCACATACCTGGTGTAAATACCCCACCGTCTGTTCTGTTACTACACGGCTGTGTACCTTGAAATATACAATATCTAGGCATTTTAATAGGCCACTGTACTGTGCGTTCTCTGCTAAATTATCTCACATACCTGGTGTAAATACCCACCGTCTGTTCTGTTTACTACACGGCTGTGTACCTTGAAATATACAATATCTAGGCATTTTAATAGGCCACTGTACTGTGCGTTCTCTTGCTAAATTATCTTCACATACCTGGTGTAAATACCCACCGTCTGTTCTGTTACTACACGGCTGGGTACCTTGAAATATACAATATTCTAGGCATTTTAATAGGCCACTGTACTGTGCGTTCTCTTGCTAAATTATCTCACATACCGTGTGTAAATACCCACCGTCTGTTCTGTTACTACACGGCTGTGTACCTTGAAATATACAATATCTAGGCCTTTTAATAGGCCACTGTACTGTGCGTTCTTCTTGCTAAATTATGCTCACATACCTGGTGTAAATACCCACCGTCTGTTCTGTTACTACACGGCTGTGTACCTTGAAATATACAATATCTAGGCCTTTTAATGGCCACTGTACTGTGCGTTCTCTTGCTAAATTATCTCACATACCTGGTGTAAATACCCACCGTCTGTTCTGTTACTACACGGCTGTGTACCTTGAAATATACAATATCTAGGCCATTTAATAGGCCACTGTACTGTGCGTTCTCTTGTTAAATTATCTCACATACCTGGTGTAAATACCCACCGTCTGTTCTGTTACTACACGGCTGTGTACCTTGAAATATACAATATCTAGGCATTTTAATAGGCCACTGTACTGTGCGTTCTCTTGCTAAATTATCTCACATACCTGGTGTAAAATACCCACCGTCTGTTCTGTTACTACACGGCTGTGTACCTTGAAATATACAATATCTAGGCATTTTAATAGGCCACTGTACTGTGCGTTCTCTTGCTAATTATCTCACATACCTGGTGTAAATACCCACCGTCTGTTCTGTTACTACACGGCTGTGTACCTTGAAATATACAATATCTAGGCCTTTTAATAGGCCACTGTACTGTGCGTTCTCTTGCTAAATTATCTCACATACCTGGTGTAAATACCCACCGTCTGTTCTGTTACTACACGGCTGTGTACCTTGAAATATACAATATCTAGGCCTTTTAATTGGCCACTGTACTGTGCGTTCTCTTGCTAAATTATCTCACATACCTGGTGTAAATACCCACCGTCTGTTCTGTTACTACACGGCTGTGTACCTTGAAATATACAATATCTAGGCCATTTAATAGGCCACTGTACTGTGCGTTCTCTTGTTAAATTATCTCACATACCTGGTGTAAATACCCACCGTCTGTTCTGTTACTACACGGCTGTGTACCTTGAAATATACAATATCTAGGCCTTTTAATTGGCCACTGTTACTGTGCGTTCTCTTGCTAAATTATCTCACATACCTGGTGTAAATACCCACCGTCTGTTCTGTTACTACACGGGCTGTGTACCTTGAAATATACAATATCTAGGCATTTTAATAGGCCACTGTACTGTGCGTTCCTCTTGCTAAAATCTCACATACCTGGTGTAAATACCCACCGTCTGTTCTGTTACTACACGGCTGGGTACCTTGAAATATACAATATCTAGGCATTTTAATAGGCCACTGTACTGTGCGTTCTCTTGCTAAATTATCTCACATACCTGGGTCTGTAAATACCCACCGTCTGTTCTGTTACTACACGGCTGTGTACCTTGAAATATACAATATCTAGCCTTTTAATAGGCCACTGTACTGTGCGTTCTCTTTGCTAAATTATCTCACATACCTGGTGTAAATACCCACCGTCTGTTCTGTTACTACACGGCTGTGTACCTTGAAATATACAATATCTAGGCCTTTAATTGGCCACTGTACTGTGCGTTCCTTGCTAATTATCTCACATACCTGGTGTAAATACCCACCGTCTGTTCTGTTACTACACGGCTGTGTACCTTGAAATATACAATATCTAGGCATTTTAATAGGCCACTGTACTGTGCGTTCTCTTGCTAAATTATCTCACATACCTGGTGTAAATACCCACCGTCTGTTCTGTTACTACACGGCTGTGTACCTTGAAATATTACAATATCTAGGCCTTTTAATAGGCACTGTACTGTGCGTCTCTTGCTAAATTATCTCACATACCTGGGTAATACCCACCGTCTGTTCGTGTTACTACACGGCTGTTGTACCTTGAAATATACAATATCTAGGCCTTTTAATTGGCCACTGTACTGTGCGTTCTCTTGCTAAATTATCTCACATACCTGGTGTAAATACCCACCGTCTGTTCTGTTACTACACGGCTGATGTACCTTTGAAAATATACAATATCTAGGCATTTTAATAGCGCCCACTGTACTGTGCGTTTCTCTTGCTAAATTATCTCACATACCTGGTGTAAATACCCACCGGTCTGTTCTGTTACTACACGGCTGTGTACCTTGAAATATACAATATCTAGGCCATTTAATAGGCCACTGTACTGTGCGTTCTCTTGTTAAATTATCTCACATACCTGGTGTAAATACCCACCGTCTGTTCTGTTACTACACGGCTGTGTACCTTGAACTATACAATATCTAGGCATTTTAATAGGCCACTGTACTGTGCGTTCTCTTGCTAAATTATTTCACATACCTAATTATATACCCAAATATTGTATTTGCCCAACAAAAAAAAAAATAAAATGCGGAGGGGGCTAGCGGAATCGGACGTGGACGAGGACGGGGGCGCGGGAAATGCTGTTGGTGGCCTTGTTGAAAGCCGTGGGGATACAATGCGTGCTGAGTGAGGGTCAGCCAGGATCACACTCATCCAGAATCCCTGCCTTTATGGGACAGTTAAGCAGGGGGCGAGTTACACCGCTGTTGAGGCCTGAGCAGGTTGAACAGGGTGGTGCAATGGCATAGCCGATAGCGCTTCCACACAGTTGTCCACCAGCCAGTCATCCACACAGTCTCACTCTGACCCTCTTTCCTCCACACCTGGCCAACAGAGTCATCCCACCCTTTGACCCCTCCCAGGGAGCTCTTTTCGGGTCCTTTTTCAGATGTGCCGGAAGAATCCCAGGAGCTAGCAGAGGAATTTGTTTGTAGTGATGCCCAAACACTTGAGTATTCGCCATCTCCTGCTGATGTGGACCCTGAAACCAGCATCTGTTATCATGAGCGATGATGATGATGAGACGCAGTTGCCATCAAGGGGAGCTGTTGGAATGTCCAGTGGGCAGGAGGAGGAGCAGAGTGAGGAAGTGGAAGAGGAGGTGGTGGATGACGAAATGACCGACCCCACTTGGCCAGGGGTGATGTCCAGCGAGGAAAGCAGTGGAGAGGTGGTGGTCTGCGCAGCACCGAAAAAGGCAGCAAGAGGCAGAGGGATGTCCACAGGCAGAGGGATGTCCACAGGCAGAGGGATGTCCACAGGCAGAGGGATGTCCACAGGCAGAGGGATGGCCACAGGCAGAGGACAGTTCAGACAGAGAAGTGAGGCCACAGCCAGCAGGGCCGAAGCTGTTCCCGGCCAGCGGCCAGTCGCGCGAAGCTCCCCCATCGAGGCCTCGTACTTCTGTGGTGTGGAGATATTTTAATGTTTGTGCGGATGACAAACTGAGCGCGGTTTGCACACTCTGCCACTCAAAACTGAGTAGGGGCTCTGAGAAGAGCAATCTGACCACCTCAGGCATGCGGCGTCACTTGGAATTCAAGCACTGGGCTGAGTGGGAGAGAGCAAACGCAATACAAACTGCGCCCGGTCTTGCTGCCACTGCCTCTTCCCCTTTGTTGTGTGCTGCCACTGCGGTCCAGACCTCCAGCCAGGACACCTCCACATCTGCCTCTGCCTCTGCTACTTTGGGGCCTTCTCCTTCAGCCTCCCCTTCCCCCGCCTCTTCGCCTGCACCTTCACACTCCTCGTCCCAACAACTGTC
This sequence comes from Rhinella marina, assembly GCA_900303285.1. Taxonomy (NCBI): domain Eukaryota; kingdom Metazoa; phylum Chordata; class Amphibia; order Anura; family Bufonidae; genus Rhinella; species Rhinella marina. The sequence goes on from ONZH01013360.1 coordinate 75,635, forward strand.
CATCTCGCAGGCGTTCGACCGCAGGCGGAAGTACGCCTCGAGTCACCCCCAAGCCCAAGCCTTAAACTGCCACATCTCCAAACTGCTGGCCCTGGAGATGTTGCCGTTTAGGCTTGTGGAGACGCAGGCCTTCCGCGACCTGATGGCGGCTGCCGCACCTCGCTATTCCGTCCCTAGCCGCCACTACTTTTCCCGGAGTGCCGTCCCCGCCCTGCACCAGCACGTGTCGCGTAACATCAGGCGGGCCCTGAGGTACGCAGTCAGCGCAAAGGTCCACTTGACCACCGACTCATGGACAAGCGCTTGCGGCCAGGGACGATACATTTCTCTGACGGCACACTGGGTGAATGTAGTGGAGGCGGGGACGGGGTCGCAAACAGAGACGGCCTACCTACCACCCCCGCCCAAGATTGCCAGCATGGGTTCTGATAAACCCCCCTCCTCCTCCTCCTCCTCCTCCTCCTCCTGTGCCTTAACATCTCCCTCAGCCGCTAGCTGGAAGCGTTGCAGCACTGGCGCGGGGAGACGTCAGCAGGCGGTGCTAAAGCTCATCAGCTTGGGCGACAGGAAGCACAGCGCCCCAGAGGTGAGGGACGCCATATTGCAGCAGACGGAGATGTGGCTGTCGCCGCTGCAGCTAGGACCAGGCATGGTCGTGTGCGATAACGGCCGTAACCTGGTGGCGGCTCTGGAGCTTGCCGAACTCAATCACGTACCATGCCTGGCCCACGTTTTTAATCTGGTAGTCCAAAAATTTCTGAAGACTTACCCCAACCTGGCAGAGCTACTGGTGAAAGTGCGGCGCTTGTGCGCTCACTTTCGGAAGTCAACTGTAGCTGCTGCTAGCTTAAAAAAACTCCAGCAACGCCTCCATTTGCCTGAACATCGGCTGTTGTGCGACCTGCCGACTCGCTGGAATTCCACCTATTCCATGTTGGCCAGGGTGTGTGAGCAGCAGAGAGCATTGATGGAGTACCAGATTAATGAATCCACGCGTGCCTCCAACTCAGCTCCCTCAGTTTGCCAACCACGAGTGGCCATGGATGGCAGACATATGCGATGTACTGCGTATCTTTGAGGAGTCCACCAAGAAGGTCAGCAGCGAGGACGCTATAGTGAGCGTAACCATTCCGCTCCTAGGCGTCCTTAAAGAATCGCTCATCGCAATAAGGGAGAACGCATTGCACGCAGAGGAGACGGGGGTAGGAGGAGACGCAACGGAGCTACACAGTCAGACCACACTTTTGTCTGCTTCACGGTGGCAGTTGCAGGAGGAGGAGGATGAGGAGGAGGACGACGTGGAGGTGGC